>JAWWTY010000036.1:1608979-1620560 GCA_035222235.1 Margarornis squamiger | reverse complement strand
CGCGCGCGCCCAACGTGACCGCGCCCCCCCCCCCCCACGGGGATGCCAGTTACCATAGAGACGGCGGCGCTAGGCGGAAAGGGCCCCGCCGCCATGCAGTGGGAAGGGGTGGGCATAGAGAGGGAGTGGCTAGAGCGCCGCTCCGGCCCGCTGGCGCCCCCTGGCGGCGCGCCCCGCTCAGCGCCGCCTGGGCCGCTGCTGCAGGTTATTTGTTGCGCTTTTTGTTTTTTAATCAGTGACTTTATTACGGCTGGCGCTCAGGGGGATGAGGGGAGTGCAGGCGGGGTCTGGCGCAGAGTCGTTTGTCCCGGCCCGCCTCAGGGCGGCGGCGCCCAGGGCGGTATGAGGGACAGGATGAGGGACGGTGTGAGGGGCGGTGTGAGGGGCAGGTTGAGGGTAAATGTGAGGGACAGTACGAGGCGCAATGTGAGGGGCAGCATGAGGGGTGATGTGAGAGGCAGGATGAGGGGCACTGTGAGGGACAGTGTGAGGGGCAGGATGAGGGGCGATGTGAGGGGCAATGTGAGGGGCAGCATGAGGGGCAGCATGAGGGGCAATATGACGGACCGTGTAAGGGGTGTTGGGGTTGTGGCTCCACCACAACACATCCCTGCCCACGACACTTGGACAGCAGCAGTTTCTGAACCAAAGAGTCACCGCAGAGCTCCAGCTCCAGAGCAGGAAGAGTCCATGGCACAAGCGGGTCACACGGACCCCTCTGAGGGACAGAAAAACGTGTTACTAAATGACTGCCACTGGAACACAGCGTTTTGTTCACAACACCTTGTTTACTCACCACAGCAAAGCCAAAATACTAAGTATTAAGGTATGCACAGGATTGTTAACTGGGATTAGGAGAAAAGAGATGTATTTCTGAAACAATAATTTGCATTTCGTTTATTGCGTTATGACAGGACATGGTTACATGTATGGACGGTGGAGAGGAAACACCTTTAATGTGAACAAGTGCACAAGACCAGGGTTTGTTCACAAAGGCTACTGGGACACTGCAGCCACTGAACAGAACATGCTGGTGGCCTGTCACACAAACCCAACTCCCTCTCATGTTTACATGCATAACCAAAATAACTCACAATCTGCTCCCACAGAAGACGCACCCCAAAAGATCAGCCTCTGCTTCCCCTTTGGCACACAGGGAAGTGCCCGTGAGGGAAACACCCACATGTGCACCTGACCATGCCTGTAACAGGCAGTAAGAGGACAGTGCATGGCAGACATTGTACACACTCAGGCCCTCACACAGCTGACCAGTAAAACCCCAAGCAGTGGCTGGTGTACTCACAGACACAGGGAAGAAAGTGAAACCTGTGAACTGACACTAAAAACTATTGTCTTGGATTTTAGAACCAGCCAGATTCTGGAGAGCTTGGGCCAGACTTCTGGACTCAGAGCAAGAACTTGTAACAGCACTTCTGAAACGTGGAGGAAAGTGTGATACAGACAGGAGTAAGAACTACTGCTTTTTGCTAACTGTAAGTACCATTATCTCATATTAACAACTGAATTGACTCTTTATTCATATCACATTAAGTGGAAGAAACATGTACCAGTCAAAGACACGTTTAGGATACAGACTCTGCATCACAGGGCTCTAGATGCTCGTGATGAAACCAAACTGACCTTTGACAAAGCACAAACACACCTATGCAAACACACATCCTTACTGTGTTACCGTGTCACAGAATCAGAGTATGAAACCTCTATGTCTAAGCCATTGCTAATTTTCAAAATGAATGTTAGAACTGTGGTTGCCCAACAGCACGCAGCTGAATTTCAGAGGAGTGTATGTATCTGAGATCCTTAAAAAATGAAGGCAAATGTTACAACTCAATAAACAGGACTAAATCAAAATTACTCAAATACAGGTGCAAACACTGGTATGACAGAGAAACCCCCACTATTATAAGAAAGAAATTTACAGAAATTCAGAACTTAGTAAAACTAAAATCAAGTCCTTCTCATGGAACTATCCAGATATAAATGAATTGCAAGGCAATACTGTTTCTTTCTCTTTTACCAATTCTCTTTTTGCAAGAGGTGCTTCAAAGGCTTCCTTGTAAGGAAGTTTCTGTTATGTGTCCTTTCTTAAACATCACAGACTTGAGTATGAAAACACACCTTCTTTCTGTTGAAAGATCTAGCAAAGTTTGGGCAAGGAAGGAGATGGTTTCACCATAAATGATCCATGAACTGGATGGGAATGACTGACTCGCTGAATAAATACAAACATCCCCTTCCCTCAGCTGTAATTACCAACACCATGGCTCAGGCTTCAGCTTATTGCAGTATCAGTAATAGTCTGAAAGTCAGTGGTGCCTGCCCTTGAAAACAGGAATGTAAAACAGGTAAAACATCATTGGGGGATCAGAATACACTCAGAATAATAGAAGAGAAGCATGAAATAAGTTCTCATCATTTGCAGTTTACTTTCAACTAGGAAACACCTCTTTTGTCACTGCCAGCAAGAGCAATCCTAAGTGAACAGGCAGCTTTGCTGCTCCAAGGCCTGTCCTGGATCACCAGTCACCTGTTTGTGCTTCTCTCCATTGCATGGGGATCTGGAGCTGGAATTGCATCTAGAATTTCACTAGCCAGGAGCTTTCTGTGGAGCCTGACTCCACAGCTATCAATCATAGTCTATTTTAACTTCTGTAATAGTGTTCAGGTTTGGTTTTTCGCTGCTGCTTCTCCCATGAACAGAAGTCAAATGCTTCTTGAGAGCAGACTTGTGTTTGAAGTCCATGTCGCAGCAGTGGCACTTGTAGGGCCTGTCCCCACTGTGGATGTTGAGGTGGTCCTGGAGTGTGCTCTTGGCAGTGAAGGTCTTCAGGCACACCATGCACTGGAAGGGCCGGATCCCCATGTGCCCCCGGATGTGCCTGTTGAGATTCTTTTTTTGTGTAAATGTTTTCCCACACTGCAAACACAGGAAGAGTTTGTGCATTTTGAGATGTCTGAGATAGTTCTCGAGGTGCAGAAACCCCCTCGGGCACTTCGGACACTGGTGCCGCCATGAGCTGCCAGAATACTCCAGGCTCTGGAACGCATTCACCCCACTAGAAGTTCCTTCTGGATTGTCACTGACAAAAGCCTGAAAGTGGTTTCCTGACATTTCTGTATTTCTGCTTTCAACTGTAGAATTTATCAAGGAGTGCTGGGTTTCTGGGAAATACAAATTTGTTTTAGAGGAAGTGCAAGGCTGAGGAAAATGATCATTTTCTACATTTTCTACACTCACGGAATCCATTCTGAAGATACAGATTTCATCATCCTTATACCCGATTTCCACTGTTGATATTTCTGGGGATTTTGTGTCCTTCCTTTCCGACACCAAGCTTTGTGCCACAGGCTGTGGGTCATCCCCCTCCTCCTTCTTCACGGGGTATTCTTCATTCTCTGGGCTGTCTTCAGAGATCTCGATTATCTCACAATCTTTATCTAAAGCCTCATCCCCGTTCCTCAGTTCTGCATCTGAGGAGTGACACCCCTCTGCAGCCTGGGCACCGCTCTCCATGGAAGCGTCGATCTCCAAGTATTTGGACAAAGCCTCGGTGCACTTCTCCACGATGTGAACCATCTGCAGGTAACTCGCGGCCGTGAGGTACTTCAGCAGCTCCTTCTTCTTGACTTCCAGCGCGCCCGTGTAGCAGGACAGCAGCAGCTTCCTGCCCACCTCGGCGCTCTGCAGGATGGTGATCCGCACCTGCCGGGACTGGTTGAGCAGGAACTGATCCCGCATGAAGGTGGAGCAGGCGGCGAAGATCACCTTGTGCCCCTGGAACTCCGTGTCGTTGATGTAGATGGACACGTCGCAGAAGAGGTTCTGCTGCCGCAGGAGGTTCATCTTCTGCAGCACGGCATCGCCCTGCTGCTCGAACTGGAAGTGCAGCACCTCCGAGTCCGCCGCCATGGCGGGACCCGCGGCCGCCTCCGGGGCCTCTCCCCGGGCGCTGCCCAAAGCGCCGGCCTTCGCTGCCGGCCGGACCCGCTGTCCGGGGCTCCGGGCCCGCTGACCGCAGCTCTGTGCCCGCCGTCCGCGGCTCTGTGCCCGCCGCTCCCCGCCCGGTCCCCGCCGCCCGAGCGCGCTCCCCGCCGGTGCCGCAGCGCCCCGGAACCGCTTTCCCCGCCCGCCCCTTCCGCCCGCCCGCCCCCGGCGCGCCGTGCCCGCGCTGGAAAGGAGAGGCGGCGGCACACAGAGTTAGCAGCACGTTTATTAGAAGACTTGGCACTGCTACAGCGGCTGCCGCCGGGGGACACCGCGGCGGCACCGGGGCGCGTCGGCAGAGGTAGCGACGTGTCGGCCCCCGTAAGGCATCCCGGGGGCGGCGCCCGGGGCTCCTGCTCGCCACCAGCCGGGAGGTCCCGGGGCAACGGAGAACCGGCGCCCCGAACGCCGCCGAGATGAGCTGCTGGCTGCTCCCCGGCCACGGGACACCGCCCGGCAGCCGCCGACCCGCCTGCTTTGGTTATCACGCGTAGTGTAAGACTTTTGCCCAGTCACTGAAGAGGTAGCTAATGCTCAGTCCATCGATTATACAATCTCAAAGGAAAAACGTCCTTCCGTCCTGCCTTCTCACCCCTTGCCAAGTCAGGAGGCACCACTGTTTGCCCCTCTTTGTTTTTTAAAATCAACATTTAACGTTACTTTATAAATTCTCAACAGTTTCAGTTTGTATCACATTTTGACTCTCCCTCCTCGCCTTTACTCGTCCCAATGTCTCCAGAACCAAAATCAGCTCCACACAATTAATTTTTCAGTTATCTCAACAAAAGTTCAGCGGCAGCTAAGTTTTGCCAAAAAGCTAGGGGAGAAAAGACTGACACTTCAATTTTTTTCAGTAACTAATTTGCAAAACCTGTCTTCTAAAAGAAAAATAAATTAAGGAAATACTCGTCCCTGATCTATGCAGGAGGCTGTGCAGCTGCAGCAGGGGCTGCAGGAACACGTGCTACACAAGCTACCACCACTCAGAGAAGCAGTGAGCCCAAACCTCTGGCAAACCTAAGAGTTCTAAGAATTCCTTCTTCTATATAAAATAAATAAATAAAATGCCAACATTAAAAAAATCCTAATATATTGAGGAGTTATTAAAATATTTTCGTAATAGACTTCAGTTATTTTTAGGATATGCAGGAAGTTGTACAGCACATTTAGTTGTGAGACTATCCACTTACCAGCAAATAGTATTCTACACAGTAACACACAGATTATGATAACTGCCATAGTTCTCATCTGAATATGCAGCATCAGTAGCAACAACCAATGGATCTAGTCTTTCACTACTCAGGACATTGCAATGAAGACAACATTTTACATACATGGACAAGTAAGTTCATCTTATTCTATAACCAAGCTGGGTCTGCATTCCATTTCTAATAATTCTTACTCCATTTTCATCTGTAATTCAGAGAAGAAGCATTAGCCAGATTTTTCTTTTCTAGTACCTCTTCTATACACTTGTCTTTCCATACAGGGGCAAATCTTAGATGAACTCTACCACCAGTGCCCTTAGATCTCCAGTGTTTCTGGAGTCATGCAGCCACCTCCTGCATAAATCTTTTGGTCTGCACCCTTTGGCCAGGCTGAAAGTGCAGACCTTAGTAGAAGTCACTTTTCATCCAAAAGATGTGTTCATTTTCATTGAACAAAGTCTTCTGCATTTCTGCTTTTTCCAAATGACCACAGCAGCCTTTAACTGAGCAACCAGCAGTCTCAGCCTTCTTGGACGTTCAAACCACCACAGCACAGGGTGGATTGAAAACCTATATATCCTGCCCAAATAACTTTCTGTTCTTTTTTAGGAAACCCCTTGTCTCTTCATATCAGCTTCAGGTCACCCACAGCTACTTCACCAAGCTGTGTTTCCTTACAGTAACATTACAGCTTCATAATTCCACAAAAAAACCCAAAACTTCCCAGGTAGACAAAACTTTCAATACCGTCCATTTTGCTGTCAGTTTTTCTAGCATTTGTACAGTTTTGTCCTTTCTCTGGCAGAAGACCATTTTCTTTTTCATGTCCATATTTGTATTGGGTTGGGTTGTTCTCTAGTACCTTCCAGCACGTTGTCCTGGCTCTGCAAGCTCTTGTTCTCCATGTCTATCTTCACTTTGATGTTAGTGCTATAACTTTTTCCATACAGTGAGTAAGATTATCCAAATGTTTGAACAACACAGAAGATTCTGCCTGAAGACAGGATGCAAGTGTCAGATGCAACTGTCATGGTCAAATTTAGCTCAAAACAATTCTGAAAGCAGGTGGCTTTAAGAGGAAAACCAGTTCTTCCTATGCAAACCTATTTTCTGCCCTAGGAACCTGAATAATAATTTTTAAAATGTTCAAATCGTTAGAGTTTAGGCCTGAATATATTTGCTACAACTTGAAAGATGAATGCCCTGATGCCATTTCCATTGCTTACTTCATAGCTGTCCATGTAAGAGTTCATGTAACAGTCAAGTACAGTAGTTCAAGAACTCAATTGCAAAAACCGATTCACAGAATCACCTTTCTTGTCTACTTCAAAGTACGTGGATTTCTGAAAACGTTCTGCAACATCAACACATTTTATCGTCCATCAGTGTACTGTCTGTGTAAGGAAATCCTGGCTTCTACACACACAGAACTGAAAAGCAGGACCAACTTCTGATAATGACACACGAAACACTTTTTGCTCAAACACACCTTTGGTCATACCGGTTTAGCATTTTTAACCATACAATAGCAGCCTTTCATCCCCACCCCTCATTCGAACACACTGACAGTGCTACGTTTAGGTAGGAAGCATAATCTCAGCCTCGTGGCAAACCTTGTGGAAAAGAGCTGCATTGGAAGAAATACTTATTCCAAACACAAACAGCAGTTCTCTGCCGAGGATCAGCCATTTGATTATTAGTCTATGCTACACTTCAGTGTACTAAGAGTGCTGTTCTACTGGGAATGGTGTGCCTCTGATACATTAAGCTTCTTTCAGCCCGACTGGGATGCGGATAATTCCACGGCACTTTTGAGAAGCAATACAGTATAATCCCAGAATCCCAATGAACATGCCATTCCCGCTACAGTGGATGTTTAAGGCGGTATACAAGAGGTATTGCTGAGTACAGTCAATAGCTGATATATTAACCTACAGAAATTGTGCTACCTATACCTCATCCTAGGCTCTGTAAAACACTAATGCTCACAAACTATGCAGGTCACTTCAAAAAATGTCCAAGAAATCAAAAAACTTTATGTTGCTTGAGTTCTTTAAGGAACTCAAATAGCAGGTATTTTTGTTTCAAGTTAACTGACATGTGGCCCTTATTAGACATCGAGGAGGGACATACAAGAACTAAGGGGGGGAAAAAGGCCAAAAAAAAAAGCATGGAGTTGTTATACATTGCAGCTTTAAAAACAGATTCTTTTCACAGTGTCAAAAAGCAGTATTTCTCCACTCCAGCTTTGCTCTAAACCCAACAGCTGTTGTGGTTTGTGATGCAAAACTTACGGAAGATGGATGATAATTTTTAGCTTTGAAGTGTTTAGCTTTGTCTCAGTACATGCACTGGTAAGTGCTCTTTAAAAATCCCAGGTATGCCAGCGTAAGAAATAGGTCATACTTGCACTCCAGGCACCAGCCTCTCACATTCCAGAGCTGCAGTTTATGCTCAGTTTGAACAGCTCTATGCGATGGCCAGCTAACCCTGCCAAATCACTTAGGGTTTCATCTTTTCGTAATGCATGTCGAGGTTAAAAACCCTGAGAGCTTTTAAGAGGGCATTGATTGGCAGCAGAAGTTTCTTGAAATAAGTCTAGAAAGGGCAAAAAAGTGACACAAAAATACTTCATTTTAACTGTAGCAGTCTAGGGGTAAGATCAGAGAAAGGTAACTTTAAGAGGTAAGTTTAAATTTAAGTATATGGAGTGTTTTCAGTTATCCAGTGCTTTTTATAAAAAAAAAATTGGGTTCTCTCACAGACTTGTCCTCCTTGCTCTTTCCTCCATCTGCCCAGACACAGAGAGGCCTCTAACTGTACAGCAGATGGTTTACTTGCAGCCCGCAGCAAGAGTCTTTCAAAAGGTGTTAGTCTTGAGTCTCCTAATCAGAGAGAAATGAAACAATTAACCCCATAATCCACAGTAGAGACACAGACAGAAACCTGAAGGAGGATTGCTATTCACAGAAAATATCAAGTAAGACTAAGAACAATGGCTGAAGACCTGCCAGGTTTTGCAATGCAACCATCTGTAGCCTTTTGGGGCACACCACCAGTTTAGGGAAGAACCCAAACCAATGGTTTGCTCCTCTCAGTCACGATCCCTGCAGAGGCAGGTTTTAATTGCTTAATTGACGCAGGTACTATCGTTTCTCAAACCGAGCACAGCCTGAGGCAGCTTCCCTGCATCCAGTACCTGACTGGCATCAGCCTGCTGACAGACCTTACTGTCTGTAGCAGCGCTACATGTGAACGAATCAAAGTCCACTGTTATGTCTTGCACGTTCCTCTCATTGGCATTGTCAAAGCTATTTTTACCGTGCAGCTGCTTAAGGTGTTTCCTCAGAACGGGTTTATGCGCGAAAACCATGTCACAGTAGTTGCACTTATGGGGCTTGTCCCCGCTGTGCAGGTTGAGGTGGTCCTGTAAGGAACATTTCTGAGAGAACGTTTTCCCACAGATCTTACACTGGAATGGTTTGATGCCTGCGTGCACTCTCATGTGCCGGTGGAGGTTGCCCTTCTGAGTGAACGTCTTGCCACAGAGCAGACACATAAATAGTTTATGCATCTTTAGGTGATTAGCATAGTTTTCCAGATGCCGAAACACTCTTGTGCACTTTGGACACTGGTGGTGCCACTGGAGGCCTTTGTCTATCCCTCGGTTGTTAGGCCCAAACATATCTTTAGAGGCCAGAACGATGTTATCACTGCCGGCATAGGAAAGGGCATAGTTGTGGAGGTGGTTTTGCTCTATTTCATTTGCTCTGTTTTCAACAGTGGAGTTGATAACAAAGTGTTGAGGCTCTGAGGAATGCAGTGCAGTTTGTTCAGAAGAAATAAACTGGTTCTGATCCTTCTTATTCCTAACTTCTGTTACCTCCCCGATGGACTCCACTTTGATGATCTGAATATCGCTATCCTCCATGTCCATGCTGTCTTCTGAAGGCTGAATGCAAGGCGAGTCTTGCTGCAGAGAGTCGTCATCTCCCTGATGTTCCTTCAGCTCCGAGGAGTCGCTCTGCTGTTCGCACTCTTTGCTCTCCAGCGGCTGCTTCGGTTTGATGAACTTCCACAGGGCCTGGGTGCACCGTTCCACGATGTGGCTCATCTGCAGGAAGCTCGCAGCCGTCAGGTAGTTCACCAGCTCCATTTCAGGGAACTCCAGGATGCCACTGTAGCAGGACAGAAGCAGCTGCCTCCCCACTTCCGAGCTCTGCAGGATAGAGATCTTTACATCTCTGGAGTCGTTCAGTAAGAACTGATCTCTTAAAAACGGAGAGCCAGCAGCAAAGACAATTTTGTGCCCATGAACTTCAACATCATCTATATGGACCACAACATCACAAAATTTGTTTTCTTCCCTCAGTTTGTTCATTTTCTGTAACATTGAATCTCCATAGTTGTCAAACTTGAAGTGAAGAATATCTGATCTTTCTGACATTTTGGCACACCTAAGGAAAAGCAGCAAGAAAAAAACCACAATAAGAACTTTTTTGTTTTCTAAAAGGCAGGTTAGAAGGATTTAAAATAATAACAAAGTGGGTGTTTATCAGATGTTGTTTCTTAGATACACACTGAAATCCATTAGAATTTTTTCTAAAAAATCAAGTTTATATCTTGCCTTACAATCACTTTTACATGTTTTTGATTTAATGAAGCCTGAATACAAAGTATTCTATAACAGAAAAATTTCCTGAAGCAATATCCTAAATACTTAAAATGTTTTCCACACTACTTGTCTGGAATTTAAAGGGAAACCATGTATTTTTAGTAAGCTTTTTGATACCTACAGCACTGAGTTTAACACATCATTTTAGATTGTCTTTTGGGTTTTTCTGTGGTATGCTGGTTTGGGTTTTTTAAGATCACAGAAAAAAATGTTCAGTATGGCCCCTTCTAGGCTCTCTGTTTTCAGTATCTGGGGAATAAAGGAAATCTTATTTCTTGTCTTCTTTGGAAGATCACTTCACTAGGAAGTTTGTTCTTGTTTGATAGTACTTGGAATGAAGAACAGTGAATCTTCCATAAAACAAGTATCCCTATTTTGTCTTTCAACAGTTCTTTTAAGAATTTGTAAGACTACACTGATTCTTGATGAAACACTGGGATTGCAGGAAGTGAAGAAATCACAAGAGACTAAATGATGCAAGATTTGGTGAGATAAAATTACAAGACAAAGCAAAACTTACACCTCCCAACTATTGCAAACACCACATAAAGCTGGAAAGGAAGCTTTGAAGTTTATAGATAAAAGCAGATACTGCTCTCTTGGGGCATGAAGTATCAGCTGGATGCACACACAGGAATGGCATTGTGCCCAAGGAAAGGCATGAACACACAAGAAGAGGCTTCAAAGAACGTTTTTAGAAGCATCTATCAATAATCAGAGTTGTTTCAGTTTGCAGCTCAGACATCATTCGGAGATGTGACCTCCTTGCTGTTCAAGCCCATCAAGTCTATCTTCCAGTGTACAGAATGCAAAAATTAGGAAAGGATTTAAGAGGCCTTCAAAAACACGGGACTGTGGAAAGTTCAGAGCCAGGGGGAGCATCGTTCTGCAGTACAGCCAGTTCTGCTGAACCTGCAGAGAGCTAAGCTGCCAGTCCCTCATCATCCTGCCTTCAGTGCTGCCTGACTCACCCCCACTGCTGAGGCAGAATATTTAACTTTCAGAAGCAAATGGCCTTTGGCAAATATAAACAACAGCAAATGACCATCCTGAAGCATCTTCAGTGAGTTTCAGGCACTACCGAACAGGTTTTGTGTTTTCTCTGGAAAGTGGTGAAGGACGCTGTGAGCCTGATTTTTCCACCTTGGGATGCTACAATACGAATGCCGTTAAAGTACCCACGCCAGGCTACTGTTACATGGTGCTGTTACCCAGACACGGCTATTGCAGCCACTCAGCCTGTCTCCGGCAGATTACAAGAGTCCCATCACGAGAAACCGAAAAGTTGTGACTTGCCCTGGCACAGGTTCAGCTTACACTGCGCATCGACCCAAGCCCAAACACCGTTTCTGCGGAGGGTGGCAGCCCAAGGCTTTCCGCTGGAACAGCACGTGCTTCCTCGGCCTTTACCGACCGCGACGGCACCGCCTGCTCCCGGTCCTTCCCGGGGACCGCCAAAGGGCCGTCCCAGCCCCCCAGGCAATCGCGGACGCGGCGCCCTTTCGGGAGCGGGGCCGGGAGCAAAGGCACATACCTGTAGCGCCGGGCCGCGTCCCCGCGCTGGCACCCGCGGCCGCTCCTTCCTCCGGCTACGGACCTAGAGAGGGGAGGAGACCCGCCGTGAGCCGCCGCCCCAGCGCCGGGCCGGGCCCGGCCGCCCGCCGCGCCCCCCGGGCGGCCCCGCGCCCCGCC
>JAWWTY010000036.1:1562114-1608972 GCA_035222235.1 Margarornis squamiger | reverse complement strand
CGGCCGGGCCGGGCCGCCCTCCTTGCGCGGCCCGCGGGGGCAGCGGGCGGCGCGGGCCGCTCCGAGCCGCGCTCGGCCCGCCGGGACCTACAGGCGCCGCCGCAGCCCAGCACCGCCACTCGGAACCGCATTGTCCGCCCGCCGGAAGCGCCGCGCCCGGAAGCACCGGCGGGGCCGGCCCTCGCGCCGTCACGTGGGGCGGCGGCGGCGGCGCGGCCCAGGCCCGGCTCCGGCGGCGGCTCCGGCTCCGGCAGCGGCGGCTCCTCTGCCGGGGTAGGTGCGGCGCGCCCCGTCCCGCTCCGCTCCCTTCTCCTCCCCTCCCGCGCCCCGCCACCGCCGGGCCCCTCCTCGCCCCGCCGGCCCGGGTGTCCCTCCCGCCGCGGTGCGCTCCCCTCGGCAGCGGGGCCACCGGGCCCCGTGCGCCCCCCGCCCGCCCCGGCCTGCCCGCCGCCCAGCTGCGGGTGGGGGACCCGCCTCGGCCCCTGCCAGTGTCCGCAGCGCCCCCGAGCGACCCCCGGGCTCCCCTCGCGCCCCGGCCCGACCCCTCTCCCGGCCCGGCCCCGCTCCGCTGTCCCTGCCCGCGGCCCGGCCACGGCGGGTGTCGCCTGTTGCTTCTTCCAGGTGCATCCCAACATGTGGCGTTTCATTGCGGGCGGACATCTTTGCCTGGGTTAGGTACCGTAACCCCCCTGTTGCTCTCGTGGTTTTTTTCCCCTTCCTGCTGTCAAGGACGTGTTTGTTTCAGTTAGAAACGTCCCCAGAAGATAATTTTTAAGGGCTTGATTGTGCCAGTTAGGGGTGGAAATGAAATATAAGCAGTCTGTACTAAGCTGGCTTAGAAACACTCTTAAGCAAAAATTAAGTGGTAGTCGAAGTGCTGGCAGTGAACTTTGTGGTTTAAGTCTGTGTAGTTTTGCTTGATGGAGGCATTTCGGGGGAGAGAGGGAGACGTCCTCAGGAGAGGTTTGGAGGGAGGGAAAGGATCATGTGAGAGGTTTGGAGAGGGAAGAGGTTGTGTTTGTTTCCTGAATACAAGCTGCATACCTGTGTTGTTATACACATACGTGCCTACACATATTGTTTTGCAGGTATGGCTTGAGCTACGTTCCCAGTTTTGTTAAAGCACGACTTGATGTGTTTTCTGAGTCTTTTGGCTACTTAGAAGACGTGTAACTGCAGGGTCTGCCCACTGCTGATTGACTGTAGAAACACTGTATTCTTTCTAAAGGCCTCTACTCAACATTAAAAGGTCAAGGACCTGAGCAAACTTATTTTTGTGTACACAGTAAACAAATTAACAAATGGAGCTTGGCTAGGGACTTCCTTTCATTTCCCAGCCCTAAGTGCAGACAGTGCTTGTAGCACACACCGGATGTAACTCCTTTTTTCTCAGTTTTTTCACAGCATATTTTAAAGTGCTCTGGTTGTCTGGTGAGTGCAACTCCCCGTTTGTGTTTGCATGCTGATGAGAGAGCAGCTCCAGAAGCACACAGAGCATCATCCCCAGGGTTTGTGTAGCCTCTGGCTGCACTATCTTTATCTTGTCCCTTGCCTGTGCTGTGTCCAGCCTGTCCCAGCTCCACAGGGCAGAGATGTGCCTGGTGCTGGGGAGCATCAGCTGCAGTGTGGGGATGAACCAACTGTTCATAGACAATTAATTCCAGTGACATTCCTGTGCTGGGCCAGCTAAGGCAGTGTCAGCATTTCTTTTATAAACTGTGGTTTCCCAGGACCGGCTGCATGTTTCTGGGATGGGGAATTTGCTTATTACATGAGCCTAAAATTGGAGTTTTGTCCCGAGCAGATAGTTCAAATTAAGATTGAAAGCCAAATGATGTTGGCAATAACTGTGAACTTGTTAAGGATTGTTAACAAAGATTGAATTAGCTTAACTCTTGTGTCTTGTCTGATGCCTGGTTTTGCATAGTGTCTCATGATTCACTCAGCTGCCTGAGATCTGGGAGGAGAGGGGTGAAACTGGACACAGTATTATCTCCAAATAACAGTATCTTTTCTCCTTCTGGCTCTTGAAATTAGTGGGAACGTCTCTGGCTGTCACTGTTGTAAAATGAGCAGAAAAGTTAGAATGGTAGTAGTTATATTTTATTAATTACTCTTCAGTCATCCTAAATCCGTATTTTCATGTGCAGTATTCCTCTGGCTTTCCTGCTTCGTTTTGAGTGCCAGGTACTTCTTGTTGCATTTGAGAGTGTGTGTTGCACAGGGGAGGTGGGTAAAGATCAAACATGATTAAGCAGACTAATCATGTGGTGTGTGAGAAGAAAAAGGTTGCTAGTGATTGATCTTGTATGCTGTTTTTTCCCAAAGCTGTGATAAAACACAGGTGGTGTGTCTGTACACAGGGAAAGTGAAACCTCAGCTCCTTCCCCACGTGTGTGTCAATGTGATGTCACTTCTGCTGGTACATTTCTGCTGCTCAGACTGAAACACCCGCCAGGACCCCCTGTAACCACAGCATTGTCCTGGAGCATTTCCCAGGCTTTTTTCAGGACTTGCTATGTATTTGTAAAACAGGTGTGCACTAGGTGAGTTGTACAGGTAAAAAAAATGAGCTGTCAGAGGCTGTGAGAGCTCAGAGCCCTCCAGAATGCTGGATTCTTTGTCACAACACAGCTCTGCAAAGTGCACTGTAAAGCTTCTGCACTCTGCCACAAATTCCACTGTTCACCCACACTAAGATGCTAGTGATGAACACTCGGAAAGCAGAACTTTGGATGTTTGAATTGAACCATACTGGATTTGTTGTTAAACTGGGCATAAATCCAGAGGAACAGAAACAGAAAATGCATTACATTAGGTATTTCAGCCATCTCAGTGTCTTCACCTGCATGTCACCTCCTTGTTTTCCATGGTTTTTAACATGCTTTAACATGTTTTAATATTTTGGGGGCCTGGAGAAGATAAGTTAATTTCACATGCCAAGCTTTCTGACTGCTTTTCAAGGCAGCTTCTCGAATTGTACTGTTCTTCAATAATGTAGTTAATATTGCTGTATTGTTCTATATCTGGTGCATTCTTCATCAGATAAAGTGGAGCTTTGTGGAGTTGCTTTAGAAGCTGCAGCTGAAGTACAAAGGCTGAGAAAGATATGAATGGGGGAAAAAAAATCTCATTTCCTCTCTAGTTTGCATACTTGTTCTCATGCTTATTCTCTTTTCTGCCCTGGAAACCCAGAACTCAAGTATATTTTATCTTGTATTTCACTGTAAATTCAGTGCTAAGGATGCTGCATCTGCTGGTGACTCGAAGGTCCAAGAAGTTCATGGCCAAAACATGAATTTTTCCAACCACCCTTTGGTTTTTGTGTGGCAGTGGATGTTCTAAACACCGGAAAATGGGTGTCCCTGGGAAATGGAGTGAGACCAGCCATAGTTAGGAGTGCCTTGCTTCACTTGTCCTACGTGTCTCAAGGTGGCATTAAAGCCTCAGTCTCTTAGAGTGGTTTGCTGTTGGTTTTTACATATATATATTTATATATATATATATATATATATGCACTGTTTGCTTTAGGCTCTTTTAAATCCGTTCTGGCAGTACTTACAAGGAAAACTTTGATCACAAGTTGCAGGCCAGGTGCCAAATATTTTGGAAAGGGTAGGAAAGTAAAGCATAACTATTCTATAAATCTGTGTGACTAATCTGAACTTTGATAGGTTTGTTTTCCAGTTGTTTGAGGTTTTAGCACATGAATGAGGTCTTTGCTGTTCCTTTCTTGAACAGAGAGTTAAGTATTGTATAACAACAGCAGTTAAGGGGAATTGCACAGGCAATTAGAATTTTAAGTAAAATTGAAAGCAGTGACCCAAGAGCCAGCTGTGTTGACTTTCTCATTTTGCAGCTTTTTCTATTAGTCTGTTGTGTGAGGAGAGGCCACGACACCCATTTAATTACACAGGTGAGCAACGAAAGAGGTTGGTACAAGTTTGCATCTTGGTATGAGCTATACCAAGACACTCCACCTCCCGTGGAGCTGTAAAGACACCTTCAGGCAAATACTGCATTGTGCTGGAGTTTTGTGTCAGGAACTAAACTGTGCTGAATTGGAAAGCTCGTATTTGTGTTATGTTGAAGCAAACCAAAGCCCTTCCATGTAAGGGATGAGAGATTGGCTTCTTCTGAGGAACATTAAGACTCAAGATCTGTGCTTGTCTTTCCTGCCTCTCTGAGAGCAGAAAGCTTTGGTTCTGAGCTGGGTTGCAGCTGTTGCTGAAGAGCACTGTCACTGCTGTTTGTTCTTGGGCTTTGGTTCCAGAGGAGTCATAAGCCATATGTAATTGCTCTGCTGCTCTTTGATGTGTGTCTGTCTAGCCTGGCCTGTATTTTAATGAGCTCATGGGCTTTTTGGTGGTGATCCTGCCACTGTGACTTTCCTGATTCAGGTAAAATGATCCATGTGGTAATAATGTGTATGGAACAAAGTGATAGCAAGGAATGGAGGAAATAAAATCCATGCAAAGCAAAGTGTGGGGATGTAGACATTTCGGTTGACTTCAGGCAATATTTTAGTATTTTTGGACAACGTTTGCACCTGGCCTGTTGGAGCATGAATCCAAGGAACCTCTGTGGGTGATTCCAGCCCAGCTGGGTAATTGAGCTTTGCTTGCTGCTACACCACTAACAAACAAGAGCTTCCTACTGTCCCACTGTCCCCTTTCCTGTGCTCTCCTACCTTGTGTAATTTCAGTGAGACTTTTGCTCACTGTAAGGATGGCAAAGCTGGGCTCATCAGGACCTTCTGTTGCAATTCCATGTTGGGACACTGCTGTGGGTTAGGCTGGGCCAGCTGTGCCCAGATCCGCGTGGGGTTTGTTTACACTGCAAGACAAGGAGGTGGGAAAAGCACAGGTTGCTTGTTATTGAATTGAAGGTGGTGAAAGGTGTCAGATTAAAAGTCTTGGGAAATAGGTGAAATTAGCACTTCAAGACAGACACACTATACCAAAATAAAGTGCTAAATTGATCCTTGCCTGGGTGATCTTTACAGATGCTTGTGATCAAAGCCTGCTCTTCTACTCCTGCTGTCAGTGTGGCAGATGGGTTTGCTCTGTTTGAATGAAAACAGTAAAGCCAAGGGGGTACTTAGTGTTTGAAGCTTATTTTTAGTCTATGTTTCAAGGTATTTGGTTTAGGTATTTTCAGAGATCTGTGTATTATATAGATGGTGCCATTGGGGACTTCTATAGAAATGCTTTAATATGAATTCTTTAAAAATAAGAACTATCTTTAAGGTATATGTGAGTAATACCAAATAGACATATATCGTGAGTAAAACTTTTCAAAATACCTAAATTTCTCAGCCAGTAACTCCCATTGAAAGTCAGTGGATCTTAAAATGTTTTTGAAAAGGATATTTGAATACCTTACATGCTTTTGAAAGCGAAACCAAATAATCACAGGTGTGTTGTCATTCATGGACAAACCACATCCATTCTTCCTCTTCCTCTGCTTTGGTCATCCAGTGAAATGTGTTTCAGGACCACGAAGTGACTCGATTGGTAGTCAGTTAAAAATAACCCAGAGAGGAAAAAAATTGTCCTCCTGGCAGCCTTCATGCTGTCCTGGTGGCTGTGGAGAGAAGGGCATGGAGAGAAGTGAAAGCAGGCTTTGCTGTCTCTGGTGCCTTGTTCTTGGTTCAGCCAGGAGTGTGAGGAGCTGTGCCCATGGCTGTGCCAGGGCTCTCCCTGCTTTGGCTGTGCTGTTGGAAGCCAGGTCAGGACAGTGCTTCCAGGTTGGAAGGCAGAACTTGAGGCTGAAAAAGCACTTGAGCTTGGTCACGCTTGGGAGTTTCTAAAGACCCAGGCCATTGTGATAAGGGTATATTTGGGTTTCTGCGAAATTTAATCATCCCTTTTTATCACAGCAGTCTGTTTTGAGCCATGGATTCTGGGAATCTGTGCTGTAAAGTTCAAGGTGTGCAGCTGAACTTCACCTTTTGTTCTTTTCTTCCAATGCCTCTCGGTGCCAGTTCCAGCTTTTTAAAATCCTCTGTTGGCTCTGCTTCTCCGTACTGATCCAGCCTACGCTGTTCTTCCTGCTTCTTGGAAGTCTTTGCTTTTATTACTCCTTACAGTACAGAAGATTCAGCATAGATTCATAAAATACTCTATGTCCCAAGGTTTTAGAGCATCCTTATCACAAAACATCAAGAATTAGGTCAAACTCTCATTTTGGGGGAAAGGGGTGTGAGTGCAGCATACAGTGAGCTCTGAGAGGTAAAAAGTAGTTTTTGCATGAACACAGGTGAAGGCAGATATTAACTGAAGAAAGTAGATGGATTTTATAGTCCTGGCCTTAACTGTCAGCAGGTGTAGTGTATGTTCCAGGGGCCTGTTTTGTGTGAGGTGTAGAAAGTGGTGCCTGACATGACCATGAACTACTGCAAAAGGATTTCTTAACTCCCCTTCTGTGAGCTGTGGAAACCAGTGCTGTAACAGTGTGTGCTGCTCAGCAAAATGAAGGCAGGACTGGGAGTGTGCACTGACAGAGGAGCTGGAACTTGGTTGTGCTGTTAGATGAGTTGCTTTTTATAAATAGTCAGCAGGTTTCTGAATAGAAGCGTTTGAGCATTTTAGCATGAAGTTTTATATAAGTATTTTTATGATTTTTGTTTTTCAGGCGTTTATAACATATTTAATCTCATTCATGAATCGAACTTCCTTTTTAAGTCATGGATGACAAGGCTTCTGTTGGAAAAATCAGTGTCTCTTCAGACTCGGTATCCACTCTTAACAGTGAAGATTTTGTCTTGGTTTCCAGGCAAGGGGATGAAACACCATCTACAAATAATGGTAGTGATGATGAAAAAACAGGACTTAAGGTAAGAATCAATAACCTGAGTTTGTACCCTATTCTTCTAAATCAAACTAACCATAGAGAGCTTAAAGAGGGACTTCTTTATTGTGGAAAACTTGTCAGAAGGGAGAACTTATTCAAGAGTCAGTCTGGCCAGTAATTCCTGCACTGCTGATGTCAGGGGTGGTAATTAGGTTTTGAGTAAGAGCTCTCTCCATCACTACCTGTGGGTTTTTTCCCACTTTGCAGAATCCTCCATGAAGTGCTTAGGATGAAAAGACTGACTGTGAAGAACTTGGAGCTGTGATTTTATCACAGCTTTCAGGTAGAAAGCAAGATTAGCATACCTTGAGTTGAGCATATCTGTTAATTCAGAGATACATGAAAGTTTTCCCCAATGTGAAATGTTCTCTTTAAGACGTGTAGAAGTGTAGTTATAACTAACAGCTTGGCATGAATCAGAGAACACAAGTCTGTGTGGAAAGCTTGTGAGAAATGGAAGGGCACTGACATCTTCTCACTTGTAAAAGTGCTGTTCTGCAAGGAGACCCTTGTCACTCTAGTTTTCTTTTTCTATTTTTTTAAAGCAACTTTCCTCCCAGTTTGTATTTCAGCATCTTTAAGCAAAAGTAAGGTAATCACTCCAAAGTCCATCATTTTAACCTGTTGAAAACTGGATCTTTCCTAGAATTAGTCAAGTTAGTGTGTTCTTTATGGGAGATGGAATGACATATTCCACCATCGCAAGAGACTGACATCTACAGCTGCATCTTGGTCTTTAAAGGCGATAAGAAATCCTGTGTCCTGCCTGTTGGGCTGGGTGCTCCTCTTTTCCTTAGCAGCAGTTGTAACAGAGACTTTATTGAACATTCCTTTGTGCTTTTGTTCCTCTTGCTTTTACCTCCCAACTGCTTTGTTTGTTTTCCTTGCATTCCTTTGAGTCCTGGACAAGACATGCCACTCTTTTACGTAGGGCTTCAAGCTAATTCTGTTAGTTAAGAGTTTTAAGATTGATCTTTTGCTTAATCAGGCAAAGCTCTTCACTTATATTTTATGGTTATTGTGGAAGATGCCAATTCACATCATAGGATAGTCTAAAAAATTTGAAAATTTCTTAAACAATAAGCCTGGTGATTTATAAAACCCACTGAAAGGCTGTAGCCTCACCCTTGTCTTTCTCAATGCTGGAAATACCAGCAGCATCAACATCAGTATCAGCATCAATACTTAGGAATTCAGAACAGTCTCATAGTGGTGCTTACCTTGAGAATGCTTCTGTGCATATAATTTCCCCCAAAGCATCATCTGAGACCCCAGGAGACAGATCCTGCCAACCAGACCCTTCATCCTGTTATCCCCAAAGAAAATTTGGAAAGATGCAATGCTGTAGTCTGCAAGACTTCTTGCTCCACGTGGGAACTATTTATATCACTGTTTGCTTCCAAAGTGGTTTATAAAGTGCTGGCTACAGGTGTGCTGTTTCTCTTGATGAGGGAAGAAGAACACGAGTGCTGCTGCCTCCTGATCATCAGCAACTGTAAAATAAAGTTATGGTGTTCCCTATATGGCACCGAATTTTACAGAGCTTTGCAGGTCTTACAGATAAGCTTCTTTATGAATTTGGTGCCAAGACTGAGCAAAATCCTTGAACAAAGTGATTCACCTTCAGCTTTTCAGTGTTCAGGTGTTGAGAGCTTGTGCTGGTGGTTATTGGCTGCAATCTGAGTGAGTTATGGGAATTTTACACCTTAAACAAGCATTCTGTGCACAGTATAAATTCTCCCACGTGGGCACTTTCCTGTTAGCCTCCTTCCTTCTGGTTAAGAAGGGGAAAACCTTTAGCAGAGGAAATAGGAAGACTTTTTGCTTGCTTTTCAGGACAGACATTTTTGTGTTTTGGTGGTGTTCTACCAGAAAAGACACATTCTGCCATAACAAATGGCTTTGGTTTTGGTATTTTTTTTTTCTTAGCTTGCAAACAGTCATTTAGTAGCCAGTAAATGGAGTAGGGAAGGTTGTCAGAGGTATGTTAAAAGTACTCTTACTGCAATATCTAAAAGTGTTTCAGTAGTATATGAAAAATTAATGTTAACAGTACAACATGAGAACTGAGGTTGTGTATCTCATAGGAACAAACGAGGTGGTTTTTTCAGGCAGAAGCAATTGCTTTGGTACCTATAACTAAGTAAATTTGTATATGTCAAACCCATTTTCTTTGATGGACCCTCTAAGAGAAGCAGAAAATGAGTTCAGGTTCCTATTTGAGCAGGTGTCTCTCTTTGGTGTTGTGTTTCTTCAGAAGAGCAGTTTGAGGATGTTTCACTTGCTAATGAGCACAGTCAGAGGATGGTGCTGGAAGTTCAGGCTTGTGTTTGCTGTGTGACAGGCTGTGGAATTTGTACATCAGGCCTAAGGCTCTCATTTCCAATTTGCTGATATGCTGTAGTTTTAAGTAATAAAGCTGTAGACTGAATTAAATATAAATTTTTGTATTGTTTTTTTTCTTCCTCAAATCCAGACAGAAATATTTCTTCTGTATAGAGTCAGGAATTATATTTTTATTCAGTTGGACTTCCTTTATAAATGTGGTTTTGCTTTTTGTCAGTGCTGAAATACTTGGTTCCATTTAAAAAGGGGTTGTTAGTGACTGTTTTGCAGAAATACAATTTGCTAGATGTCTCTGCTTTGCAGTATTGTTTCTGTGTCTGCTTTTGTCCCTGGCAGTGGGACTGGACTGGATTCAGGAGGGCTTTGCTTCTGGAGCTCAGTGTAGTTCTTGAACTACCCGGTACAGCGAGACCTCTCCCAGCAGAGGCCCAGCACATGCGTCAAGAGAGGGGAATAAATTACAGCTCTGATAAATCCCCTGTTGCTCTAAAGGAAGTTCCCTACCTCCTGGCTAAAGGTGAAGTAAAATTAGTTCTCACTGTTGTGAGAAATGGAGACAGCCAGGATCAGGGGCAGCAGTTTCTGTGCCCTGTCTCAAGCAAACCTACGTGAATGGTTCATTAGGTGCACCTTTATCTCCTCCCCGTGCCCTTGGCTCTGCTGCTCTGCTGTGCTGCCCTGGGCTGGGGCTTGCAGCAAGAGGACAAGCATGTTTCCATCCTCCTGTGCCCTGTTCCCATGATGGAGGGAATTTATTCAGCTGCAGGAGAGTTTTCAGGTGACATGGAGTTGGCCTTAGTTTGTTTTAGGCCTTGTTTTGCAGCAGATGGTTTGTTGCACTTGATTTTTGGGACTATGAGAACAGCAGGGCTCCTCTAGTCCAAAAGTCTATTTACTGGGTCTTTTAGGATTCTTTTTGAGGGTAGCCTGGGCTGACAAGGCTTTCTTGGAGAGATTATTTAAATGAAGATTTTGATGATGAGGTTTTAGAATATCTATGAGATGGATTTTTTTCTTTTTTCAGGCCTGTTTCCTGTCACACCATAAACAACGTGGATTTATATTTTACCAGTCACTACAATTTTTAGGAAATTTTATAGGGTAGTATCTAGGTACATTATTCATACTGATTATTTTACCAAATACAGTAGATCACTGTTAATGGAATAGAACACTTTTCCTGTGCATTTTACATTACTACCATTACAACATTTAATTCTCAGTGGATATGAATTTTTCATTTTCTCAAACCAAAATCTGTTTAGTGATTGTGAACAAAAGCAATTCAGATGCAGGTTTTTGCCAGAATGGATTTTAACTTCAGATTTCACAGAGAACAGGTCCTGTAAACTAAAAGTTACTTTAGAGTTTTTAATGTGTAGGCTTTAAAGGGGTTGACAGGACATTATAATTCATTCATTATATTTTGTTGCAAAACATATAAACTCCATCCAGTGAAGTAACATGGTGCATCTTCCATCATCATCATCTGTCTGATGAATGCCTGCAAAGACCTGAATAATAAACTTGACACTTAAAAGCTTTATGCCTTTGGTGGCCCCATGCTTGTGCAAGATTCTTCATTGTTTCCACAGTGAATCATGTAAATGAATGCTAAAATTATTGGGAGGAAAATGGAAATCTGTGGATTCCTGTGACCAGTTAGAGGCTACAGACACTCCTGTGGGGGTACAGCTAAGTAAGGCAGTTCCTCTGTCCTGCTCCTGGCAGATGATCCCAGATAGCACAGGAGTGTATTTTAATCCATACAAAAAATTACTTCCTGTTTGAGCAGGAGTTTCAAGAGCATAGACATCTCTGATTTGTTGCTGTTGTTTAGATTCTGTAGCAAAACAGCCACTAGGTTATTACTTTTTGGGGTAGGTACATACTTTGGATCTTATTAACTTGTGTGTAGTGTCTTAAGTCAGTGAGCTTACAGAGAGCTAAGGATATGAAAATGCTCCTAGGCTTGAGTTTTGGTGCCAACAACAACAACCAGCAGCAGCTGAAGTGTTGGAATCAAGTACCTTTCACTGATGGCATCTGGTAAAATACTCTGTAAACTCCATTTCCATGCTTGATTTCTGAACTCTGTAAACCACTGGCCACTTCCCCATTAATTGCAGAGGAACAGACAAAGAGTTTCCTTAGATACAATATCCGAGAGTTTGCTGAAATGAACGTCTTCATTCTCTTTCTAGCTTAGAACCTAATTTCACCCTGTTTAAGTTGCTTCATGCTTTCATGTTGCCTTCAATGAGTGCAAATTCAGGCTGCAGATGAATGGTGGGAAATAAACCCACACTTCTCCTCAGCATGATGGCATAATCTTGTTCCAGATTCTTCTCTTCCTGTGAAACCTTGCTGTCTTACCCATGAGCCGCATAACACATTTAATTCCATTTGTCCCTTTCTGGTACTAATCTGAGAATTATTGTAGTCCATACTGTGCACATCTCTTAAGTTGGTCTTTGTAGTTGGTGATTAAAGAGTAGTTTGAAAGTAATCTCCTCACTTTTTCCAGTGCTAGGAAATTCCTGCTTTGAGTGGTTGGTTTGTTAAAGCAGGGAGGATGTAATCCATGCTGGTGAGCACTTGCACACTGCAGTTTGTGTTTGTGGCTGTTAACTGGCTTGTATTTGTGAACTGCTGCTTTGGCTGGTAGGAAAAAGGCCATATGAATGAGCCTGTGCCAGAGGGGTGTTTTTTGTTGTTTGAACAGTCTGTTTTTTGTGTCCCAACTCTGTCTGTGGCTCTCAGATTGTGGGGAATGGAAGTGAGCAGCAGCTGCAGCGGGAGCTCGAGGATGTGCTGATGGATCCACCCATGGAAGATCAGTCAAGTGACCGGGACCATGGAGAAGAAGTTAGAACTGATGGAGATGGGGAAGAACCTGTGGTCCTTGAGGCTTCAGCATCGTCCACCATTAACCCAGTGTCAGTGGCAGGACTCCAGAAACCAGAAATGAGTTTGCCAGTGAAATCATCCCAAGGAGGTTAGAAAAGAAAAAACAAATGGGGAATACCTGGTGGTATCTTATGACCTTGTTTTTTTGGGAGGAAAGGGAAGAGAATTTAGGTACAGGTGTGTCTGCCAACCTTTTCCTGTATCTGCCATTACAATCACCTAGTGCAGTAAAGGCCAGGGTGTGTAAGGTGAGAGTTAACATGTGCTGAACTGTCCTCTCTCCTGAAAACACTGCTAATACTAGCCTTGAGATGTGTGCAGAAATATTAAGCTTACTTGCCTGGCTGTATAAAATAGGAGTCTGTTTAGCTCCTCTTTGCATCTTAGTGATGAAGATCAGTGCATTCTTACATGTATTTATATTTAAATTCAGCCCTCTGGGTGAACTGGCTGTAGAGCTGGGAGAGCTGAGTTGCTCTGTGCCATCACTAAGTCACTGTCAGGCAGGGTTTTCCTGCAACATCGTGGCCTGACCTGACTCCCCTATGTTTCTTGGTCCCTTTTGTCATTTCATTAGTGCCGAGTCGATCTCTGGTACTTCCCTTACGGGTGCCTTGTCTTGCTTTGTGTGTCACCCTAGACTGTGAGGACCTGAGCCCGTTCACGCCGGTGACAGACGAGGACAGCGTGGTGTTCAGCAAGCTCACCTACCTGGGCTGTGCCTCGGTGAACGCGCCGCGCAGCGAGGTGGAGGCGCTGCGCATGATGTCCATCCTGCGCGGCCAGTGCCAGATCTCCCTGGACGTGACCCTCTCGGTGCCTAATGTCTCTGAGGGAACTGTGAGGTATGCACCCTGCTCTGGCTCTGGGCGAGGTTCATCCCACTTCCTTGGGAAAGCAAGCACGCTGCCGGCTCACCTGGCAGGAGGCTTGGCATTTCGTTTAGTGGGAAAAGTGGGTTTTAAAGGGATCTGGGAAAAAGTGGTGCTTTGAATTTGTTTACCCGAGACATTGATGTCCAAGGATCAGTATGAAGTGCTGGGATGATCCAGGCTGTCCCCAAAGCCGTAGTGGGAGTGGTTATTGTGATGTGAGCACTTTGGAAATAGCCTGGAAAGTAGTTTGTAGGGCTGGAAAATGTCTGATACATTTGTCAGACTTAACAGGGATGAGCCAATCCACTGCTGAATATTAGTGTAACTTTTTGAAGACTAATCCCTGAAAACCATGGGGAAATTATTGGTGGAATTGTCTGTTGCATTGTACCTTTTTATGCTGTTCATTATTGTGTTCAAGCTTTGCAGTAAATGCCAGCCAGGAGATAGTTTTTGTGATGTACTTTCTCTGGTAGGTGTGAAATTGTTAAAGCTTGCAAGTTAATACCTGGCTGAAATAATTCTTCTAAAGGTGCAAGCTTGCTTTTTTTTTTCCCCTCTCTCTATTTTAACAGACTTTTAGATCCTCAGACAAACACAGAAATAGCAAATTATCCAATTTATAAAATCCTTTTCTGTGTACGAGGGCACGATGGGACCCCTGAAAGTGATTGCTTTGCTTTCACTGAAAGCCACTACAATGCAGAACTCTTCAGGATTCATGTCTTCAGATGTGAAATCCAAGAGGCTGTAAGTTCAAGTTTTTTGTCAAATGGTAATTATGTACATGTAAATGTTATTACTGAAATTAAATTGAAGTATCTCAGGCACTTTAGAAGTAATGTAATTCATGACTTTGGGCTTTTTTCTATGCCAAGTTAATTATAGAAACCTTGGATATGAAATAAGAATGCATGGGTTCACAGTTTATCCTTCTGCGAAGTGCAGAGAAACAGTTAACTAGATGCTAAACCTGCATTATTGTGGTACAGTTGCCCCTCACTGCATTCCCCGGTGGCAGGGCAGGTGGGTTTCAGCTGCTCTCTGTGCTGTCCCTGCAGGTGAGCCGCATCCTGTACAGCTTTGCCACTGCCTTCCGGCGCTCTGCCAAGCAGACCCCGCTGTCGGCCACTGCCACCCCCCCGACCCCCGACAGCGACATCTTCACCTTCTCTGTGTCACTGGAGATCAAGGAGGACGATGGCAAAGGCTATTTCAGGTACACATTCCTCAGTCATGCAGCACCTGGGCCTCTTGGGAAGGGGGTGCATGGAGAGTGTGAGGCTGAGGTGCTCCCTAAATTCCCTGTTTGAAAGTTTCCTGTTCTAGTTTAAGTGAATCCCAAACATAAACATTTTTGTGAATTAAAACAGTGATAACCCTCTGGGCTGTTTAATCCTGGTCATTGAACTGAACCCAGTGCTACCTGCAACATGCTTTTTCTGTTTTGCTTTCTTCTATTGTCTTTAAGTCCTTTCCTATGCAATGCCTTTTTAAGATATGTTCAGCTGAATTGCTGCTGAAGCTCAAGATGCATCTTTGTGGCTGTGCTCTCACAGCCAGAATTGGGCATGTTTTCAGCCAGGTTTTCAAAGGTGCAGAGGCTGTGGGGGTGCTGCAGGAGGCATAAGGTTTCATATTTTTAATGAAGTCTCCTGAAAGAAGGGCTATATACTGCCCTTAGGTGTTTTACATAACCATTTACAGTGTGCTGTAGTTGCTGAAGTGTCTTTATTTCAGCACAGCCTGTGTGCCAAACACTGACTTGTTGAGCACATTGGCTCCCAGCCATGGCTCCAGAGATGTTTCTCTCCTTAGATTTACATCCAGCTCAAGTTGTATTTATTAAATAAACAAATCACATTTAATAATCTAGTATTTATTCAGCACTCCAAAGGGCTGCTCAAGTGTTGAAATTGAAAAATTATTTAGCTCAGGGCCTAAGAAGTTGCTGGTGGCTCTTTGGCTTTCTGAAAGGTGCTGATGGTTCAGTTGAAACAGCAAACTTAATGAGTTTGACACTGATCCTTTTATGACCCTTCCTGAGCAGACCCACACTCACCTGGAATTTGAGGGAATGTTTCTACATACTCAGCCTCTGATCTCAGTCTTTAATGTACCTGCCCCTGACTTGGCTCTTCTCCCTCACCTGTCACCCTGGGTCACTGGCAGTGAATTTCTGGGGAAATGAGGTCTGACTCTTGTGGCTGTGAGTGGTGCATCCCCTGTCCTTCCCTGGGCACTAAACTGCTGACAGGTGAAGGCAGTCAGCCATTCCCAGGCCTGGGCATGCACCTGCTGGCACAAAATAAACCCCCAATGTTTTTGGAGGCATTAAACTATGGGTAATACTCCACATTCCATCTTGCAACTCCTGGGGACAACAATGCATAGCAGACACCTCCCTTGAGAGCAAGCAATATGTAATTTCTTGTAAGTAATTGCCTAACAGATAATGCTGCATGTTACATGGGGAATCAATATTTAGAAACAGCCTCAAGTCTCACAGCACTGACCCCCACAGTAGAAAATTGTTTTTTATTTTGAAAACTGGGTGTCCTGGGCTTTCACATAATTATGTTGCCATTTCTTTCACGTTGCCTACTGCAGTGTGCAAGGAAGAAAGGTGTTGGCTGAGTGCTTTGGTGTAAGAAGCTGCCTTCACCGGTGGCTGAGGCTGGGTTTGGTACATGCAAGGAATACTGATAAATGAGGTGGTTTTTTTCCTTTCCTGGTGAATAACAGTGCAGTTCCCAAAGACAAGGACAGGCAATGCTTCAAACTGCGCCAAGGGATTGATAAGAAGATAGTGATCTATGTCCAACAGACAACTAATAAAGAACTTGCTATTGAGAGGTAATTTCATCAATTTTTAAAAAATTCTTTATCTGTTTGATGTGTGCATTCTTTCCTCTGAGGCAGCAGATTAGTAATTGCTCTATGGACTCTCCATCTGTGTGATTTAATGCCACACTTCTCAAGTGTGGTAAATCAGAGGATGGAGTGGGATATACCTGTGTGGGCCAAAAGTCCTTGTGAAATGGAACCATAAGAGACAGGGCCTTGCACTTCACCTGATCCTTTTCTGCACCAATGGGTCAATTCTATGCAAAAAGATACCAAACCAAAAGAAGGGCAGAAGACTGCAGGCCAAGTTGTCCTGTAGGATAGGGAACCCTTGTTAGCAGACTGTTCTTGAAAACAAAGGTACTGGAACACCTTTCCAGGCTGCTGTAAGCAGGGTAGGATCATATTGTAAATACGCTTCTGGAATCGTGCTCAACACTTCTAATATTGGCAGGACATTGTTTTGCTGGACATGTTTGATGATTTGTTGACATTTGTCGGTGGATTCATGGGCTGTTTCTTGTGATGTATGACACTGAGTATTTAGATAAGAAATGTTAATGGTTTGTTTATGAGTGAGTCTAATTTTTAGTTTGTTTTTTTGCCTGGCTTTGCAGATGTTTTGGCCTCCTCCTTAGCCGTGGGAAAGACGTTCGGAGCGGTGACATGCACCTTTTGGATTTGGTAAGGATCTTTTATTAAGAAAATTCTGATTATGATTGTGCATGATCTCAGGATACACAGGGGAGATTGAGACACCTCTGCACGCTTGTTGATGGGGACTGGTCCTTTAGGTTATGCTGTTGAGGGTGAGGCTCTGGGCAGCTGGGTTGAGTGCCTGCCTCTGCTGCAGAGTTAGAATGTGACCTGATGTTTGGCCAAGGCAGTTGCCCAATTTTATAGTCAGCCATGACTGTTATCTGTTAGGAGCCTGAAATAAGAAACATGGAACCTTATTTTTAGGCATGCTGAATGTTAAAGAGCTGTGCTTTGAACGTGAAAAGTTTTATACCATACTTATCACTGTAAAAATCGAGGCCTGAGAGGCTTCAATTGGAACACTGAGAATCAGTGGGTGCTTTGTTCTTATGACTCACTTTTCTATCTATAAAATAATGATAGAGATCATCTGACTTCACAAGTGTGAAGTGACAACAAACTTGCCAGTATTTATGCAGTACATGCTTGTTACAATAGTGAGTACTCAAAAAGGTTCAATACTACATGAATAATTTTGCCTTTTACCAGGCTTTGGGTTGCCCAGAAAATCAGGTTCTAGGGAAGACAGACAAGCTGAACATTCGCTAAAACATTGACTTGGTTCTTAATGGGTGAATAATGTGTCACTGGCTGTGATCTCACCTACCCCTGTGAGCTCTGTGGCCACCTCCAAAATGAGCTGTTGGCCTGCACATCTCTCTAGACAGTTCATACCACATCCACCTAGAATAATTAGTACTAATTGGCCTTTTTGTGTTATCAGCAAACAGACCAAGGATTGCTTGGGAGCTCTGTTCTTTTCTTCAGAGATGATCTCTGTTACAGGCTCTGTCACATGGATTTGCCTTTTCCTTGCCAGTGCAGTAGCTATTTTATGGGGCTGAGACTTCATAATGTACAGATAATTTAAATAAAAATACATAAATATACTCCTTGTTTGCAGGAGTCCATGGGTAAAAGTTCTGATGGGAAATCATATGTGATCACTGGGAGCTGGAACCAAAAGTCTCCACACTTCCAGTTTGTAAATGAAGAAACACCAAAAGGTATGAATGTTGCCAGGGTTATCCCTAGGCAGGGCAATTACTTCCACAGTGGCCATCAGATCAATTCTCTTTTACCTTAAGATGAATCCCACAAAAAGACTTTCACAGTGTGGGTTATATTCTTAGAAAGTAGGATGCCAAATACCACATAAAAATCTGGGAAAAAAATAGAAGACTTAAAAGAAAACTGTGGTCAGTGATATCTTGGAGGAGCTGTGTCCTAGTGCAGGTGTGGGGGCAGGATGCAGGTGCTCTGTGCACTGTGGGAGCTTTTTAAGAATCCCCCTGAGAACTGCACTAAATGACTCTTAGAGATTTCTGCTGTGCTTAGTCTCTTGTGGTCAGTTCAGATTTTTCGGAACCCAAGTGTTTAATTAAAACAGAAGGGTCCCTGTACCTGTGAAAATGAAAGTAAACCACTCCCAACTGCCATCCGAAAATAGCTGATGCTGCATTGCTCTCTCTCGAGTCCTGAAACAGATCTGTCATTGCTTCTTTTAAGATGTCAGCTGAATTATCATCTTTTCAATCTGTTGTCACAGTTTGATGCCAAAGGTTGGGGAATTTAATGGGAATTGACTGGGCAAAGTCATAAAAGTCAGCTGCTGGGCACAATCTGCTGCCGTCTTGAATGTCATCCTGCCTGAAGGACACGATTTATCAGTCAGTACCAGAAGAGATCTCAGAGGTCACTGAGCCTCCTTTTGGAGCATCAAACTGTGCAGTCAATTTTCAGAATGTCACAGCTGAGATGGTCTCAAATGCCTTTAATATCGTGGTGCTTAACACTTAAGTAACTTCTAAAACCAGAAGAGAACTGAAGCGTAATTAGGCTGGATGGCAGGAGGTCTGCACTGTGCAGTTAAGTGCATAGATATGCACTTCTAATGTTTAATGAAGGTTTTGGATATGTTTCGGGGGATTTGAAAAAGCAGGATTTTTATTCCCTTTAACAAGATCATTTTCTTGGTTTGAAGACTTCAGTTTCTTTACTCTCTAGTGGATAGTGCATAGTCATCTGATTTCCCTATTTTGAAACTTCTAGGGTTTTGAGATGTTAAATTAGGGGAAAAATGAATTCTGAAAAAGAAAGTTCCTTTTGTTCTTTCATGTTAGTAGGAGAGAGGCTATGGAGTATTTTATTTGAAATACTTTTCAGAACTATGCCTGTACTTTTTCTCTCCAGACAAAGTGCTGTTCATGACGACTGCTGTGGATTTGGTGATAACTGAGGTGCAGGAGCCTGTTCGGTTCATTCTGGAGACTAAAGTCAGAGTCTGCTCACCTAATGAGAGGCTGTTCTGGCCCTTCAGCAAACGGAGCTCCACTGAAAACTTTTTCTTAAAATTGAAACAGGTAATGCTTTAAAGGATAAAATAACATTGACAGTTAATAGGCTGCTTCTCCCTATGATTGGTAAAACCTTTATGAACCATTGTTCATAATGTAGCATTTTCTCCCTGAATCAAAGAGGTACAATAAATGCTCTTCAATTTTAGAGCAGCTCTCCTTTATCATGCTGATTGTTGCTGGCTATCTGCAGTCCCATAAAGAGCTGGAAATAGCTTTTTTGATAGCTTTGATGAGGCTGCAAAGTTCCATAGAGGCTTATGGATTTTCCAGCCAAACCACAGAAATAAAAGGAACAGAGGATTTATCTTCAAACTGGGGCTATGCTGAGAGGTGCTGACATAAGGGTGTAGTGGGGTAATTGTGTAAAATTAGGGTTAAGTAAGCCTGGTGGCACGATACCTGATACGTCACTAAACTTATTTTATCATACAAATTCAACATTCTTTTCAGTATTTTTTTCGATGAGCAAACATCCATCTGAAATTCCAAAAGAAATTATTTTTAGTGAAAGTCTATTTTCCCCTTCTCCGTGGTTGGAAGCAGAGATTTCACACATACCCCAGGTCTGCCCTGGGGGAAAAAAATCCAAGCAACCACAAAAAATCCCTAGAACTTGTTAAAAAAATTTTACTGTTTTTTCCAACTTTATGCTATCTACTAAGAAGGGAAGGATTATTTCTGTCTAGGTTATTCATAATAACAAGGCAATAACTTATTCTCAAAATAAGGCTGGTAAGTTGAAGGTCCAAGTCATTGAAGAGATGATGCACTTGCAATAGCTGCTGTTCTCCTGTTTTAGAAATTGTTGTTCTGAAATGAAAGTCCTGCTTAAAGAAATGGAAATATATAAAAGCAAATAACAATGAGGATGTACGTGCTCTCTCGAGGTTTAGTAATTCTGGGTGCAGCCCAAAAAAAAGCCATGTTGGAGTCCTGATTTCTTGATAAGTGTTCTTTTTTTAAAGAGCTTTGAATTGAACAGGAGGCTTTTCTTAATTCTTTTTGCACTTGTCTTCAAGTGCTAGCAAGGGATGGCATCTGGGTAGTAACAAAGATGAAGTTCACCGGGGATTCTATTTTGTGTATGTCCTATTTTTTATGTAAAAAATGAATAAACATTTTTGGACGCTTTCCTTCAAAATTTAAGGTGGGAAAATTCTTCATGGATGAGCTCAGCCTTTTTATTTAGAGTGAATCTGAGGTGGAGCATGGAGATGTTGAACATTTGAGGCTGTTGGGCTATAAATACTCTACAACCCTCCAAAAGGTGCCCTTTCTGTTCGGCAGTTTAAAGGAAGCTTATCTTACTGAGCTAATTCTGTATCTTTTGTTTTACCAAATTCACAGGCATTGTGAGTTATCATAGCCAATTCTCTTTTTCCACAGGCACTGTCAGGTTATCCAACTTCCAGTGTTTACTAATGGGAGATTATCAAAATTCATAGTGGGAGCAACAAATATAGAATGTACTGCCTGATAAGGCTGGAAGGGAAACCTGTTTCTGTGGAGTCATGATTAGCCTATTAAAAATACAGCTGTGTAGAATTGGCTTATCTTACTTTGGCAGTGCTGCTTTATTCGGAAATGGTGAAAGCAAAGGGATTTTATTTGCTCAGATTACATGTAGTGATTTAGTCATTTTAAGTTTTGATGCATTTCTTTTCATTTTTAATGCTCTAAAGGATAAAATTGAGCACTAGGAACTTAGTGTAGAGTGTAATTATAAAATTTATTTCCCTCTTTTCTTTACCTTCCCTTTTCTACTATCTATTTTTATTCATCTGGGAAAAAAATGGTTCCGAGTCCTTAAACTGTATTAAAATTTTAGAACCACTTGACAAAGAAAAGTCCTCCTTTACAGGAAAGGAAGGTATGAAAACATTGAAAATTGAGGGGAAACAGGGCCAGAGAGTGGACTTTGGGAGTTGGAGGCTTTGCTGAAGACAGTTCCCATGGTGGGAAAATCATAAAATCACAGAATCCCAGCATGGTTGGGGTTGGGATGGACCTTAAAGATCATTCCACTCCCACCCCTGCCATGGGCAGGGGCACCTTCCACTAGCCCCGGTTGCTCCAAGTCATGTCCAGCCTGGCCTTGGACACTTCCAGGGATGGGACAGCCACAGCTTTAACCTGTGCCAGGGCCTGCCCACCCTCACAGGGAAGAATAAACCTTTTCCCCTTCAGGTTTAGGCCGTTCTCCCTTATCCTATCTCTACATGCCCTTGTGAAAAGTCCCTCTCCAGCCTTCTTTAAGCCTTGTTCAAATAAATGTGAATAATTTTTTTAAAACTGCTTTTGCTTCCATCAGTATCCCCAGAAACATTTTTTTTAACTTTTTTTTTAAATTCTCTTTAAAGAGAAATTTGACACGATTTTAAAGGTTTTGCTCATAATTTTCCACTAATGTTTAAATAAAGACAGAGTTGCTTCCTATTAAGGAACCTTCCTCTCTGAGACTACAGATGCATTTATAGCTTTAAAATCTGTGCATTTGTGTCCAGTTGACTTGCAGCAGAAACACTGACAGGCCTGCAGCCTGCAGTAAGTGTGCTGCATTCACTTGTGTCAGCATTCCTCACTGGGGAATGGGATGGAAGCTGCTCCTCAGCATTCTGTTCCAGAAGGAGAAAGCAGAGCCTTAGGATGTGATGTGGCATTGGTGTAGCTTTTCTCAGTTCAATGGGCCTTGTTTCCTAGATCAAGCAAAAGGACAGGAAGAACAACTCGGACACGCTGTATGAAGTCGTGTGCCTGGAAAGTGAGTCAGAGAGGGAGAGAAGGAAAACCACGGCCAGCCCCTCCCTGCGCCTGCCCCAGTCGGGCTCCCAGGGCTCCATGATCCCTTCTCCCCCCGAGGATGATGAGGAGGAAGGTAAGGAGCAGCCTGGGTGCTTTGTGCACTTGGAGAGAAAGGGCACTTGGGAAATAACACAGTTATAAAACATGTTGAGTCATTTCCAGTCAGAATCTGGCCTCCTGATGGGTTTTTATTTGCTTGAATGCTCTGAGCAGTCAATAACCAGTACCCCAACATTCCTGGGGCAGCCTCTCCCTCCTCTGGCACTTCTGTGTTTGTGCTGTTCTTAGCCCAGGCCTCCAGTGTGATGATGTATTTGGGACAATGTGAAAAGAGGCTGCTGAAAATTGGGGATTATCCTATAGCTTCTGCCCCTGCTTGAGCAGCTGTGAACAGATTTGAGTGTACAAATGAGAAGCTGATATTATTTGGAAGTCTCAGCAGGCAGCGTGTTTCAGTGAAGAGCAGAGTTGGACATCTGTGATAGATGAAACTGTACCAGGACCTGCCCAGCTTGAAACTTAATGCATTTTCAAGAACTTTTTTCTGCTTTAAAGATATTCTCTTAAACCAAAACGTGGACTAGCTCTGAGTATATAAACATGTGGCCTTACAGCTCTGAGCTGAAGTGAAGATGACTTGGGGTTCTGCTTTTTCACTTTTCTGCTGGCCTTCCATGTGGCCTTGGCTGAAGTGTCCCCTCTGTTCTGTTGGCAGACAATGATGAACCACTCTTAAGTGGTTCTGGAGATGTTTCCAAAGAGTGTGCAGAAAAAATTCTTGAGACATGGGGAGAGCTGCTGTCCAAGTGGTAAGTGGCAAAATCACATTCTCAAAATTACAATTCTGGATGTTCTCATTCTGTTTGCTCCTTTTGCTTGGAGCTTTTGCCATTTCCAGAGGCCAGCTGAGATAAGATTAGTATGGATTTAGTCCTCTATTCATCCCCACAGCACCCCTTATCCTCTGGCTTTGTGTTTTGTGGTTTCCTCAGAGGGCGTTTTAATTATTTTAATTTTTGAGTGCATGCTTAATGTATAGAAATTCACTTATGCTGTGTCTTTAGCTGTTTCTGTCTTAAAATGAGTATTCTACTTATCTGTGAGTTCCTTGAGAAACCTGAACTAAATAGTATAAAGAAAATGCAGCGCTTCCTTTGTCTTTATTTTGGACAGATCACTTGCATTCCTCTTTGTAATGCCAGTGTAGTTCACAGCCAATTTTTCTTGCAGCTGTCATATCTTAGTAACTGTAGCTTAAGAAAATGGGAGATTTGGACTTGGATAGCAAAGATGTTTTTCCTCCTTATCTAAAGGAAGGCTCCAGAGCCTGCCAAGAAGGAAGTACATGAGCTCTGCTGTTTTTTTCCCTAGAAAATGCCAGCGTATCTTGACAGTCCAATTGCTAATGCAACACCATCCTCCTTTGGTGGGGGATCTTTTATTCATCTTGAAGTAGCCTGAGCAGTTCTGAAATGATGCTGATTGCTGCAGAATTCAGGGGGTTTTTATTAGGTTTTGTTTTTTTCCCCATGAAGGGTGATGACAGGCAACATGAGTTTGAGCTCAAACATGCTTCATTTTCACTCTGGCTTTGCTTGTTGCCTTCTGCAAATTTAGCATTATTTTATATTTTCTGCAATTACTACTTACTTGAATAAATACTTTTCCTTCCAGTTTGGTTTCGCACTAATTTGGTAAGAAAGTGGACACAGAAATGGATGTGTTTGTAAGAAGGGCAATGCTGTGGTAAAATGATCCATGATCCCTTTTCCCTCTCCTAGACTAGGAGAAACATCTTTACCAGATGAGCTCTGTGCATCTGCTGCTGTGACAAAGTTTCTTTCAACTTGAATTTTTCTGTAATTCTTCCAAAGGCTCAAAGATAATTAAGCCACCTGACTCCCATTGGAAATGTTTTGGCAGCTCTAAGAGGATATGAAATGCTTCTGTGCTAATGCTGGCAACAACTTTAATATGTGTTAAAGGGCTTTCCTTCTTAACTAAAAATGTGTATTTGGAAGCAATGATCCTCCAGCTTTTAACATAAGAGGATTGAAAATGGTAAAAAACAGAGTTTAGGTAGTTTCATGCTATTTTTTTTTAGAATTCTGTAATTAGATTTGTATAGTAATTAAGTGTGCATTGTTATTTTGTGATTTCTAAACAGTATTTGACTGATATTTCATAACTGCTGAGTCACACAATTTTCTCACTCCAAAATGGTTTGGAAGGATCCAGTAGTGTGTGGCTTTTAGTCTGCAGCCTTCATGGCTGTATTCATTGGGACTACTGTTGTGCTCACTCTGATGAAGGCAAAGCAGTTTCATAGGCCTCTGCAGAAACGTTGATTATTTTGTATGTAATAGCTATTTCATATAAATATATATTATAAAGGTATCATAAATGCATGTCCATAGATATGACTGGATATGGATATGTGTAACTACTATATGATTATTATTTTCACTATGGTTGATGTCTTTTAGAGAAAGCAAAGTGAAGGAGGACATGATGGTACTGGGTTCTGTGCAGTAAATACTGATGTAAATGTGCACATTGTTAGGCTCTGGATTACTGGGCCAGAGCACTGTCGACTGGAGAAAGGCAACAAAGAGTCCCAGTCTGTGTCAAATTATCATCCACATATCTGTTAGACTGTTACACATGTTACTAAATGCCAGGGGTTTAGGACCATAATGCGATTGATGTGACACAAGTTCAGTTTTTTGGCCTGGCTTTGTCTGTCAGTTCTCTTGATCATTTTACCCAGAAATTTGTTTTTTAGTAAGTGTAGAAAAATGTTAATTTCTTTGATTTAAGGCCTGTGTCTTTTGGGGATTTTATGTATAAGCCACAAATGAGCTGTTCTGCTTAACTTGCTGTAAGTGCATAAATTATATGTAGGTTTAGTTTTTACAACTTTCAGAGCTGTAATTTATGAGCTGTCAGTGGTTTCTCTGGAAAGAGATGTTTAGTTGGGCCTGGCTTGTACAGTGGAAGCTGCTTTAATGCAGGGGTGTAGTTAGATAACCATGGGAGGTGGTTTTAGAGCTCTGTCTTCTGTCCATCCCTCACCTCAGGGGTTACCTGCCTGCTGAGGGATCAAGAGCAGTGGGGGCTTCTCCAAACCAGCGCTTGGTTTGGTGGATTCTGAAGCTGGAACTTACACACCATGGCCCCTGTTCCTCCAGTTCTGGTATTAGGTGGTGTGTTTTGTTGGATGTTTTATGTACGTGTATCAAGAAAAGAGCTTGGGAAGTACCTCTCTGAACACACACACTTCTTTTCCCATAACCTGAATTTCACTTAACTCTGGCAGCACGTGGCCTGTCCTGAGGTGGCTGCCCCCTGCCACGAGTGGTGTCACAGCCCAGCAGGTGCTGTTTGCTGCTGCTTGGGTGGCAGTGACCTCCTTCCCTCCGCAGGCACCTGAACCTGAGCGTGCGGCCCAAGACGCTGTCGGCGCTGGTGCGGAGCGGCGTGCCCGAGGCGCTGCGGGGAGAGGTGTGGCAGCTGCTGGCTGGGTGTCACAACAACGACCACCTCGTGGAGAAGTACCGCATCCTCATCACCAAGGTAGGCGCTGCTCGGCAGCCTTGGCAGCCTCCTGCCCCCGCACCTTAGAGAGGGGGCACGCAGAGCTGTCCGAGTGAGCCTCGCCCCAAGGGTTCCTGAGTGTGTCTGACTGCAGTGTGTCACTAGGGACTGTAATCAGTCCTCCAACAGGCAGAGCTAGTTGTGGCATTAGGCTGCTTTCCTTTTAATAGTCCTAATTCTGCTTCGCTCAGACGAGTTCTGAGTTACCTTGTAAAATATAAGTGTCCTACTAGTTGCTTTCATAATGAACAGAGATTCATTTCCATTGCTTGTTTGGCTTTTCTCAATGAAAGCTGAATTTTCTGTATTGTCTTGATATTTGTGCTAAAAATCCAACACTAGTTGAAATCGCAGCCTTTTTTGATAGGAAAAAACCCCCAGAATTTGGACATTTTTGCCCTAAACAGCAGTTTTTTAATTTCTCGTCTTGAATGCTGACCTCAGTAAGGTAGGAAAAGAAAATAAGAATTGTATGTACAGATATTGTTCAGTGCTTCTTAAAGTTTTAGAGTAACAAATGGGTCACAAAATGAAATGTCACTGCCTCGTTATCCAGAAAACTGATGTGTTAATTTGGGTTTGACCATTGTCTGTATAGCTACATTGGATTTTACTGCTTTCATCAAACATGCAGGTCTAGAAGGACTGTAGTAGAAATTATTAATGATGCAGCTTTAGTACAAATATAACAGAAATTAATTATTCACCAGTTAAAAAGCAAAATAACTGAATCAGCCTTTGTATATCTATATTCTGATGGCACAGATTCACAAGGAGCAATTAAAGGCCTTAACTCTGAGGGCAGGAGGGCTTCTGAAATTAAACTCAGTTTCTGCTGGAATCATGCAGGAAGGATCCTACGTGATGTGAATGAATCATGTTAGATTAGCTAAAAATGTTGTGCCATAAGTACTTTCACATACTTAGTGAATATAGAAGAAACTTGATCTGAATTCCTTAATATTGGTTTATGCATTGTAGAGGTGTAACTTGGATTTTGTGGTGAATAAATCATATAAATAATGTGGAGGTTGAGCGCTGTGGCAAGGAGTGATCACAGTTAGCCTGTTGTGTTATTTTAATTGCCTGGTGAGTAGTTGACAGCCCCGCTTGTTTCTCTGCTTCAATGTTTTGGTATCAGAATGGAAAGGATGATGTCGTTGTGGCACAGTCGGTGACATGTACTGCTACTATCTTTGTCAGCCAAAAAGGAATAGTGTAACATTTCATTTTTAAACCTGTGAAACCTTTCCACTCATTTTCATTTGGCTGAGACAAAGAAAATAGCCTGGATTTCATGTGTTGGAAAGATCTCTAGAGTCCAAGTAAAAAGGAGAGTAGGCTGTTCCAGCACCGTGTTCTGCAGCAAAAGGACTGGCTATACCTGCAGTGGTCATTAAGCACAGAAACTAATGAAGAAATTAAAGAAAATGGGTACTGAGTGACCATTTTCAGGCCCTGCTGTAGTCATAGGAGGTCTGTAGTACATTACCTGCATGCTGCCATAGCCAGCTCAAGGAAATGAAAATGAAGTTTCCTTCATCTGGAAGTGCCATATTGGCCCACTGCTGTGGCTGTTTGTCTTGTGATAAAACAGGAGCTGGGACTGTTTCTGCAGAAGGGACAAAGGTTGGTGTTTGAGAGCACAAGTGTCTGTGTGGTTCCCAGTGGAACTGGGATTTCTTCAGTCTGCAGGCAGTGGAAGAGGTGTAAGGCTTCAAGGGGCTGTGTGGAGGTGCTGAAGAGAAGAATAGACAGAGAATGCAAAGACTGTTTGGGAGGCTGATGAGAGCATGAATTCAAGGTCCAGCAATATGACATTGCAGACCCTTTGTATATCGTATATGCCAACAGTATAATAATGCTGGACTGCACTTTGGCATTAAATTTTTATTTTCATGCCTTTCTGGATATTTCATGCCTTTTGTGAAATTTGATAATTTTTGAGTTCTAAAGTGACTAATTCTTACTGCTCTTAAAATAGCAGCTCAGTTATAGTCAATATGCAGCAATGCTTAGGAGTAAATGTGTGTCTGGGAAAAAAATTAACTGTGTGAAGACAACAGTCCATTATATTCCATTGCTTTCCCACCCTCATAGTGCTTCACCGTGTTTTGCATGTCCCTAATACCAATTCCTCTCTGGCCAGCATGCAGTTACTTGCATTACCATACACTGAAGATGATTTATCTGGGAATAACTGCTGTGGGGTAGTGCAGCAGCACAAGGAGCTGATGTAAAACCCCTGCCCTTCAGTGCGAGCAGGAGATGCAGAAAGCCTGTGTGAGTGCTCATAATCCAGTGCCCCTTCTCTCTTAATGTTGACCTCTATTCCTGTAGCTGCATTTGATTTCTGCCAGGCTTTTCATGACCCCATGTGGCAGCACAGTCCCAAATTAATAAGGCTCTGTGTTGACAGCTGCTTCAAAACCTTCTGGCCTCTTTCAGGGATTTTTTTTCCCTTGTGCGCAGGATGTTGGATGCAGCACCCCAGGATTCCTTCTGGTGGTTGCTTTCCTGTGCAGGCTCAGGGAATCTCTGGTTTTTGCTTTCTTTTGCAAATCAGCTGCTGCAAGAACAGTGCTTTGTTTACTGGTGAGATGGGGCTGCTGAAGGAGTGGAAAGGAAATGTCTCCTGTTGTGTTCTACCAGTGGAGGCTGCGTCTAGGTCTCTTCTTGAGTATGACTTAAAAATGGCATTGAAACCATGCCTCAAGGTGTGCTCCTTGTGTTCTAGACATCATGACAGCATTTATTAATCATTTGCTCCCTATTTCTTTGCCAAGCACTAGCTGGGGTTTTGTTCTCTGCGCCTTTGTTATTGCAGTAATGTGGAAGTTTCACCGTCGTGGTGCTCCCATGAATTACTTTTGAGAATTTGCACACCATCTGTGTGCAATAATAAAGCTTTTAGCAACTCCAGATTGCTGTGCTCGTGGTGGGGAGTGTGGATGGAAGCCAGCCCAGTGAATTAAGGTCATGTCCCTACTGGGGACAGAAAGCAAGCTCTAGGTAAAACGATCTAGACAATCCCTGGGAGAGGCATCTGTTCCTGGTAGGACTTTGGCAATCATGGTTATGGCTGTTAATCTTCAGGCTTCCAGCCACTGAAAGGTAGGAGAAGGGCCAGGGGGACTCACTCCAGGTATTAATGACACTTGCAGGAAAAATACTCCATGTTCTTGACTGTCATAGGTGGATGGAAAGTATTGGTGAGTAGAAAATGTATAAAATGAGCCACATGGGTTAAAAAAGATAAATAAACATGGTATACAAAGCAAAAGAGACAACAGCCACTTCTCAGACAAGGGTTTTAAAAAGGATTAATACAACTACTGAATCTCTCAGTGGAGAAGTTCTTCAAAATACAACATTTTAAGAACCTGACATTTACAATATTGAGGAGAAAGTAAAAAAGCTTTTGGATATAGGTCTGTGTGGGAGGAAATGTCGAAAGGAAGAAACCATGAACTGTTGTACCAGATAAATACACTATATTAAGAAATTACAACGTGAGAGGGACATCTTGTGGCACAAATAAAACAAAAAATAATCGTCTGGTGGCAGGAGGAGTATCCTGGAATGTTACCCTGGGGTCACCATTTCTGGTAGAAATTCTAGGCCTGGTGAGAGCTGAATTTGTTCCCGTCTTTCTTACAGCAGGAGTCTTGCTACACACTTTCTCATCTTCCCACTTTTTTGTCTTCATGAGCAGAGGATTACAGAACACAGACGTTCTACCAAATATACTTGTCTGTCTTGGTGCAAATGATACTAGTTTTTAATGAAGAAATAGATTAAAATGTCACTACCGTTATTTGACTGAATGTGTTGTCATCAGTAGCATAAAATGTGAGAGAACTTTAGCTGTGGGTGGTTAACACTTATTTTCCACTTGTATCACAATCTTATTTCCATATGTTCGTATAAATTAAAAGGAATAAATTTAATTTGCAGGCGCACAAAGGGCCACGATTGTGTACAGTCAACTGAAATTAATCCTACCACACATCTGTGAATCTTGGTGTAGCCTTGTCAGTGTGCCTGAACCTCAAGATCCCTCCTTTGATTAGTTTGATTAGTGGTGATAAAAGTTTAATTATCTTTTTCAAGCAGGAGTTTTCCCAAGAGTTGTCGCTGTGTCTTTGACTGATTTCTCGAGTACCTGTTCATTGCCTTAGATGAGGTTGTGCTGTGCCACGGTGTAGAGTGGGAGAAGTCTCTCCAACAGCAGGATTTTCAGTCTCACAGACCTCAGCCACCTCAAGCAGTGCCTTTTAGCAGTGGTTCTGGTTGTGCCCCAGAGCAGAGCTGGCGTGGCAGGCACTGATCCCCAGCCCAGTTTCGTTCCAGTTGCAGCTTACACCCTTGGGCACTGGGGGCTGCTGGTGCAGGGGTGTTCCAGAGGAGGAACTTGAGCTGTTGCTGGTCGGGGTGTTCTAAGTGAGCAGGAGTGAGTTGGCAAGAGTTACTGCTCTTGGCTTTGGGGAAACAACACAATGCCAGTTAAAGGGAAAACCAGACAGAAATACCTCACAGCTGTATGGGTGTCAAGCTTGTACTTTTCATAAAAACCTGAACATTGGGCAGTTTTTGGTTTCATGGGGCATCTTCTGTTTAAAAATTCCAGCAAGCAGATGTTGTTTTGGTCGGGCTCGTGATTTCCATTGCTGCCTTGTTTTTTATATGTCTGAGATAGAAAGCTCAATGTATGTTGTTTTCGTGGGGATGTTTATAATGTGTCTGTTCATGCCTAAGGATCCAGAAATACTATTTGAATCAATCGGTATGTAAATCATTCTCTGCTTTGGAAAGATAGGAGATCATTTCTCCAGCAGTAATTCAATCATAGCTTGTTTTTTGTAAAACCACAATACCCTTGCTTAAATTTAATTCAAAGTTTATGTTTCCAAGCTACGGTTCTGGTACTTCAGTTGCCATGAGTAGGAACACCATAAATTGTGACAAAAATGAAGGACCAGAGTAAAGGGATCTTTCTGGGGGTAAAGATCACATGGAAGCCCCAAGTTTTTGTTTTCAGGCTTTTGCACAAGATGAACTAAAAATCTGCCAAGTCATGCTGTTGTCCAGCACAGATTTTTGACCAACACAAGTGTTTCATAAAACAGGGTTTTTTGCTACTTATGTGTCAGGTACAATCCTGAGCATTGCAGTGTGTTTGCTTTCAGATCTATCCCTTTGGCCACTATTAATTATCCACTAGGAATTGCACAGAATGACCAATATTTAGCTGAGGTTAACCAACACCTTGAGTTTACTGGTGTTGGTTGAATTCAGTGTGTGGACTTAGGCTTGTAAGGATGCCAGTAACACACTTTCATGTCTGACTAAACGACTGGGATTGCCAAGGAGCCTCACTCCAGTCTCTTGCTGGTTTGATCCATTCAAAGATCAATTCCAATAGTGAGGGGCCTGTCCTATGCCATGGCAGTGGGGCAGTTTGGTACTGGGGCAGAGAATGAGCTTCCAAATACCATGGGGAGTGTGTTTTCCAGCATGTCTAGTGAGTGAAACACTCTTGACAAACAATACCCGTATCTTGTTATGCCTCTCCGCCTTCAAAGAGGTTTTTCTGGTTAAATAGTGTGAGGGTGTGAACACAAGTTTAAGGGCTGTGCTGTGAATCTCTCGCGTGTTTGCTGGCTGGAATGTTGTGGGGTTTCTGGTTTGGTGTGGGATGCCCTGGGGACTGTCAGGGACAGCAGTGCCTTTGCGATCTGAGTTTGTGTGTGGAGGGAACTGCCTCCCTACCTGGAGCAACATCTGGATTAATGGTTGGGACACCATTCTCGGCTTTGCCCTTGGTTTCAGGTGTCTGCTAAACAGCACATGCCACACCTAGCTAAGGCATGGTTATTCCAGAATAAGTATTTCCCCCAAAGGGCTGGGATGGAAAAGCCTTAAGGGGTGAGGAACCACATGAATTCACACCTGTGATGGGTGGCTGTCACTGGCCGAGCAGAGGTGTGGGGAGCATCGTCGGGGGGTGGGTGGGTGTGGGTGTGTGTGTGCACAGGGTCGGGGGGGGGTGTGTGTGTGTTTGTGTGTGCACAGGGTCGGGAGGTGTGGGGTGTGTGTGTCCCCAGGATCAGGGTGTGTGGCTGTGTGTCCCAAGGGTTGGGATGTGGCGGGGTGTGTGTGTGTCCGCAGTATCAGGGATGCAGGGGTGGGGGTGTGGGTGTGTACGTGTGTGTGTGTGTGTCCCCCCGCAGGATCAGAGAGCGGTGTGTGTATGTGTGTCCCCCCGCAGGATCAGGGTGCGGGGTATTTGTGTCCCCACGCGGGGTCGGGAGGTGTATGTGTCCCCAGGATCAGGGTGCGGGGTGTGTATGTGTGTCCCCGCAGGATCAGGATGCGGGGTGTGTATGTATGTATGTGTGTCCCCCCGCAGGATCAGGGTGCGGGGTACACGTGTGCCCCCGGGCGGGGTCGGGCAGGGCCGGGACCCGCCCCGCGTGTTCCCCGCGCGTTCCCCGTGTCCGGCGGGGCGGCCCCGGGCGATGCTGCGGGCTCTGCCCGGCTCGGGGGCGGCCGGGGCTGCGGCCCCGCTCCCCGCCGGGTCCCGCCGCGCCGCGCCCTCCCCCGGCTCCCGCCGCCTCCCTCCCCTTCCTCCGCCTCCCCGCCCCCGGCTCCGGCTCGGGCTCCGCATCGCCGCGGCCGGAGGGAGCGCACACCGCCCGCCCGCCCGAGGATGCTCCGCGCTTTTGTTCGGCCGGCGCAGGTAGGGCGGGGGGCGGCGGGGCCGGGCGGGCCGGCCGGGGGCGGTGGGGCCGGGGGCGGCGGCGGGGCCGGGGCGGAGGCGGCGAACAAAAGCGGCGTGCAAGATGGAGCCAGCCGAGAAGGGCTGTCCCCCCGCGCTGCCCGCCGCGCATCCCCCGCCCGCGGGTCCGCCCGCGCTCCGCGGGGGCCGCAGCGCCCGCCCGGGCGTGGCGGCGAGAGGCGGCTCTGTAAAACACTTTCCCCTTCTCTCTGTCAGCCCTCGGGAGGACTCTCGTCCTGACTGGCGGAAGGCTGCTCTCCCTCTCCCTCTGCCCCGGCCACCTCGGCGGGCAGCAGGACCAGCCCTCCTCTCCCGGGCGCCGGGGAAGTTGTGCCATGCCTGCCGCCGGGTCCCGCTGCACCGGCGGCGGGCAGCCGGGTCGGAAGGGGAGCTGTGCTGCAGACAATGCACGGCAGCAGCATCTGGAGCAGCCCTGGGGACCGGAGCTCCGGTTTTGACATTGCTGCACGCACAGCACCAGCCGCAATGACAGCAGCTGCCTGGAGTGGCTGCAGGCAGCAGGCAGGAGCATGAAGTAGAGCGATCACTGCAGTGCTCAAGATGAACTCCTCTTTGGTTGGCAACCAGAGTGGCCGGCCCTTCTGTCTCCTGGCTATTAGCTATTTGGAGACCATCAATTTTTGCCTCCTGGAAGTGGTTATTATTGTGTTCCTCATGGTGCTGATTATTTCGGGCAACATTATTGTGATATTTGTCTTTCACTGTGCACCTCTGCTGAACCACCACACCACCAGCTACTTCATCCAGACTATGGCGTATGCTGACCTCCTGGTGGGCGTGAGCTGTCTGGTGCCTTCTTTGTCTCTGCTGCACTATCCTATTGTTTTAAGTGAGTCCTTGGTTTGCCAAATCTTTGGTTACGTGGTGTCTGTGCTGAAGAGCGTCTCCATGGCCTCCTTGGCCTGCATTAGCATTGACAGATACATCGCCATCACGAAGCCGCTGACCTACAACACGCTGGTTACCCCGTGGAGGCTGCGAATCTGCATCCTGACCATTTGGCTCTACTCCTGCCTGGTCTTCTTACCCTCCTTTCACTGGGGCAAGCCTGGATACCACGGGGACGTGTTCCAGTGGTGTGCCAATTCCTGGAACACCGACCCCTATTTCACCCTCTTCATCGTGGTGATGCTCTACGCCCCGGCCGCTTTCATCGTCTGCTTCACCTACTTCAACATCTTCCGCATCTGCCAGCAGCACACCAAGGAGATCAACGAGCGGCGCGTGCGCTTCAGCTCCCAGGACGGGGAGGCCGGGGAGGCACAGCCCTGCCCGGACAAGCGCTACGCCATGGTTCTGTTCCGCATCACCAGCGTCTTCTACATCCTCTGGTTGCCCTACATCATCTATTTCCTGCTGGAGAGCTCCAATGTCTATAGTAACCGCGTCGCGTCCTTCTTGACCACTTGGCTTGCCATTAGCAACAGTTTCTGCAACTGTGTCATTTACAGTCTCTCCAACAGTGTCTTTCAGAAGGGGCTGAAGCGTCTCTCGGGGGCCATCTGTGCCTCCTGCGCTAGACAGAGGGTAGCTAAGGACTCCTCTACCTCTAGGAGCAAAAGATCTTCCAATGGATGTCATGTCTAGGACGCCTGTCAGCTGGACTGGGAAGTGCAGGGACAATTCCGCAAATTGCAAAATCAGTTAGGTGTGATTTTAAGACGTCCAGATTTGCAAAAAGGTTTCTGAGAAATGCTGCTGACTTAGAAGAATCAGGAGCACATATCGTGTGGTTTCACTTTAAAAATTGATTGCTGTGGAGGAGGCTGTGGAGTTTCACCTCCATATTCATTTTAAAGAATAAAGCTAAATCTTGACACTTACCTCTCCAGCTGGTGTGACTGAATGGAGTGGGTGTCTGAGAGCTTCGGCAAAATGTAGTCTTTCTTACAGCTTTACTGGGTTCTTTGGAGATTCGTGCTTCACATGTAAATGATAGAGCTGAAGTGGAAATGTCACAGTCTATGGTATATTACAGGGATTTTTTTAATATATGCCAAAGTATATTGACACAACGTTCCAGCGTCAGAACAGAAGGGGCCAAACAATTTGTTTTTCAGTGCTATCTAGACAGGACTGGTAGAACAGGAGTGAACAATGTGAGTGAACACTGTGGTGTGAACTCGGTTTTAATGAGCCGTGAGTGCAGCGATGTGATCTGAGCAGTCGTAGGCTTGGGGCTGATCTGGGGCAGTGCCCTGTTTCCCTGGTAGGATGCATGTTTGGATCAGGGTATGGCATCTGCGTTTTCCTGTTTGTTGTGAAGTAAGAAACAAAACTTGGATCAGACCAAATTTAGCAGTTAAATAAAATGTGTTTTGATAAGCTATGAGAAAATACGTGTTGCTTTATAATACCAGAGTTGTGGCAGCCACTCAAGGATGATGCCAACATGTGAAAATTATTCTCAAACCAGTGGAGAAATGCCACGGGTTTGTATGTGGAAATTTTCTCAAGAACAACTTTAAAAATAACATGTCCCCTTTTTTTTTTTTTTAATCTAAATTCTTCTGATATTTTACATACTAGAACTTAAGGGGAAAGGAAAGAAAACAATTGTCTTCTAAACAGCTAAGGGAACTATGTTGTAAATTTAACTGTAGTATTTGAGTTATTCATAAGTGCACAGAGCTAAATCAGAGACATTTTTCTTTAGCCTTCATGGGATTAAAGATGGTTCAAATATAGCAGGAGCTAAATCCTGTTGGCAAACGCATATCTAACTGGTCAGACAAAGGCAATATCTGAGAAACCAAATCTCATTGACCACATTGTTCAAGCTAGCCTAGATTAAATGTCTGGAGTGCTGGAAAGCTGTTAAGAAGGCAGTGTGTGGCAGAATTGTTGAGTCTTTCCTAAGGAATATCCTTGTGTTTTTACTGATGCCTTTTTGGAAAATGAAAGTGAACCAAGTATTCCTGTAAGAGTGGATTACAGTGTATTGTCGTGTGCCAGTCTGTCCCTGGAACGGGGCTGCCCCTCCAACACACCTGCTCTGAGGGCAGGTTGTGCATCCCTGTTATCCCTGGATGTGCTTCCAGCCCAAGGAATTCCCTGAGCTCCTCTGGTACAGCTGCTGTGTGCTGTTAGTCACAGTGGGAATGAAAAAAGCTTAGGGAGAAATAATTTGCTCTTTTTAGAATTGGGGTAATTCTCTTGGCCGAAGGGAAGACTCTGCATTGTCATTAAATGGTGTCAGGTCTGCTGTTGTTCTAGATCAAGATCATGTGTTAGTGCCCACCCCCTCCTCTGTGCTCTGCTGTGAGCCCTTTGCCCTGGAGGATCCCAGCCCATGTCTCTGCCCCGTCACATGCCACGATTGCCACAGCCCAGCCCTGCTGCCCATCCACATTTGCTCCAGTACAGTCTCCTGGGGCTGCCAGTGAGGAAACAGGGGAGGGGAGAGAGAGCAGCAGGATGGAGCACTCCTGGCATGGCTTGTACTTGGGGCACTCAGTCCTGATGCTCTTGAGTTCCTCTTGTGGATGTGTGTGTATTAGTTCTGGAGAGGATGGGACAGATGCCCCTGCTGCTGCTGCTGCCTCGTTCTCTTGGGGATCCCTGGGGCAAAGCACTGCACTTGTATCTTGATCTGCTCCCAGCCTATTCCATCCACAGTCCAAACCTCTCAAGATAAACTTCCTTCTCAGTTCCTCTGAGATTTTAAGAGCACAGGTTGTGTAAACCCAGATGCCTTCACATGGACATCTCTTGCTGTCCTTTTTAGTAAGACAGACTCTGGAGCTGGGGCTTGTGCTGGATCCTCCAGACACGGCAGAGTGATTTGTTCTGCAGAGTCTGAATTTTGGTTAGACACAGACAGCCGTGGGGGGAGTGCAAGGGTGTAGTGACTCATCTCTGAGTGGTATAATAAGCTCCCAGCACATCAGCTGGCTAATTGTTCTCCAGTGGTTTGTGGGTATTATGGCAAAGGTGGGCTTTGGGGAACAATTTAAGGGCTTTAGTCACTAATATCAAAGTGTGTGTGTGTGTGTGTGTATTTTTGGAACAGCCTCTCAGGTAAACTCCCAATAGCTTTTCTCTGCTTTTCACCTTATCTAACATTTCCAAGACTTTGAAGTGATGCAATGTATTATTGAAATAGTATTTGATTAAACTTAATAGAAGAGAAGAATCTGCTGGGGCCTAAAAGCCTAGAAATGGCAGTTTCAGGTTTAAGTGGAAGCAAAGATTGTTGCTTTTGTGTTTTTTCTCATGGCATGAATAGAGGGTTGAAGTAGGAGCATTGTGAGCTAGTTATTGAGAATTTGGAACATTTTTAAAACTGCTAAGGGGTCTAAATCGTGGCATAGAGGTTTAAGTGGAGCTGAAGCAGTTGCTACTTCAGCTCGGAGCCTGGAATTGTGCTGGGAGCGTGGTGGCTGCTCCAGATGCAGATCCATGCCTGCAGCTGTTGCTGCTTTGCAGCTAAGACTCCGTTCTACATTCCTGACAGCCAGGCTGTTTGCAGTTGCCTTACTCATCTCCAAGTCTTCCTCAGCTCAGATGATCTCTGTGAGAGGTGAAAATCAGAATCTGGAGGTCTCCAAGAGATGAGGATGGAGAGGAGTTGCAGCCAATTGGTGCATTCAAGTTTCATCCAGTGTTTGTACAGACACTTCTAGTGTTGCCTCAGTAGCTTAGTTTTAATGTCAAATATTTCTCTTTTTGTCTGTGTTAATTTATTGATTTTTTTTAAAATTTAAATTATGATTCTTTTTTCCTCTAAGCTAATTTAATATTGACGTAGGTTTGTTTGTGATTAGATGTTTTAAGTATTCATAACATTTGAGTCTGTTGTCTTCAGTGGAATGGCAGGGGTGAATCCCGTTCGCTGTGCCAGCTGTGGAAGGAATGATTTTGCCATAGGTTACCTTGTTTGCTGAGCAGTCCATTGCACAGCCTTTGTCATGCAGCTCACACGAGGCACTGTGGTCCTTTCCATCCCAGTCTGTGCTGGGAATTGTCAGGCAGCAGACATTGCAGTTGGATCCTTTTCATCACTGTACCTATGAAAGTCATCCTTTCCTGGCTGTGTTTGCATCCGGGTGTGCCGGGTGCTCGAGAGCAGTGCTCAGATAAATGCCACTCTGAAGAGAGTACAGAAATCAAATTACAGCTTCATGAGAATTGTGTTGTGATGTGATTAAATGAACTAATTTTGAAGTTCCATCTCAGACTATAAACTTATTTTTTTATTAGGGTTATCTGCCTTGCTCTCAAATTAAGCTGCTGGAAGGTTCAATTTGCAGGATGCAATTCAGAGCCTTTTTTTAGCACCATGGGAAGGATTTCAATACTCACAACTTCTTAGAAGGTGATAATTTGCTTCATCTAGAACTCTTTATTTTTATTTTTTTCAAAGATTACTGTAAGTCTAAGTTGTCATTATTTTGTCATTTTCCAAATAGACTGGGAGAATATCTGTGAAATATTTTTTCTTTATGATCTCAATCAAGTGACAGTATTTTTAAACTCAACAGTTATCTTTTGTGTGAAACAACAGTTTTGCTGTTATCTACTGCTAGGGTTTTTTTTAATTCAATGTTACCAGTTTCTACAGTCTTGGTTTGCTGTTGGGGGGTTTGTACTTGTGTTTAAGTTTCTTATCACTCAGAAATGTGTTTCTTCTAGTTGTGGTTCTGACATGGCTCAGAGTGCCAAGGGGCTGTCTTGGATATTTGTCACAGGTCTTTGACAGGAAGAAAGTGGCACAAAGTACCAGGGCACAGGGACTTCTAAGAGAATAAGAATTCCCAAACTGCACCCCTATGGCATTGTCCCTGCCTGCTCATAGGAAGGTTTTCCATGGAAAAATCCTAAATTTCAGCAGTTTGTTCTGAAAAAGGCACTTCCAAGGCCTGGATGTGATGTGAGATGGAAACATTCAGCGTGCAAATTCAATATGCAGATTTTTTGCTATTTATTGTGGTATTCCCAGTTTCTGTGTGATCAGGATGTAACTCCATGAGTCAGGAAACCTGAAATACTTCAGTCTGCTCTTACTTCACATCAGGGTTTGAAGTTGGCAGAACTTCTGATTCAGGTTGGTGCTTTAAAAAATATTTCTTAGGAACCACTGTGTGAGCACAGGAATCTACCTTGAGCCATTGCAAACAAAAGGTCCATTTAACATTCTTCTGATTACTTGATTCATCCACTGTAGGTAATTTTAATTTAATAAGAGGAGGAGGCGGTTTTGGAGGGCTTTTGTTGTCATTTAAACACAGTTTTGGTTCTGAGGACTTGATGCACCTGCTGAAACATTGGCCTGACTTGGCCCTTATGTTGTGGTTTGGTTTAGAAATGTTTTTCTTCCCTTCCATGACTTTACAGAGTACAATGACACATCCTTCCCGTGGTGTCATACAAGATAAACTTGGATTTTAAACATTAATATTCTTTATGCAATAAATATTCTTGTGTGTATGGGGCTGTGGTCAGGTCAGACCTGTGGGCCATCAAGTGTTACAGACTGTCTCCAGGAAAGCAGACAGCCACTCTTTTAGGATGATGGGAGAATCCCCCATCATGAAAACAACCCATTTTCACTAGAAGAGAAGTGTCCTCCTGGCTTGTAGAGCCATCTCAATTCTAGTTGTTTTTTCCCTTATTTTCTGTGCTTCACAGAGGTACCACTTTGAAAAACGTTTCTGCAGATAAGCAAAGGCATTTAGTACTAAAGTTGTGTATGTAAAATATTTTTGGAAGAGGATAGCTCTTGAAAATTAAAATCCAATCAGCTTAGGACCAGGTGCAGTTGTGTTTAGAGAAAGAAACTGAAAGTTGTTGCCAGTGGAAACAAAGAAAGGAAACCCACTGGAGTTTGGTCAAAACAATGGCGTATTTAATTTGGGTCATTTTCTTTACAATGCACTTTTTTTTAAAAAATGTGGAGTTTAACCTTCTTGCTTTTGCTTTGCTGCTCTCTGGAGGCAGCTCCTCTGAGCCTTGGGGCTCCTGCACCCACCACAAAGTGATTCCCTGCAGACCTGGGGTGGGGATCAGCCCCTCTTTTGGGTTCAGGTAGAGTGGGGTATTGTCAGTCTCTGTCATGATTGTCTATCTGAGGTGCTCCAGCCTCAGGGAAATAATCTGAGGTGATACAGTTTGTTTAGTCAGCTTTTCAGGGTTTTTTTCCCTGTGACATCACTTTCTAGACAGGTGAAATGTTTGCCTGTGGAGGCAGCTGTGCTGATGGTTCTCACAGTACTTAGTTCTGTCACCTCTCAGTTCTTAGTCCTATTGCAGAGTTGAAAACAACCCACTGTCTGTGCCTGCTCTTTAGTGGTGGCTGCAGATGGAAGTGGTTGTGGGTCTCACCCATATCCCATTTGCATCTCTTGAGCTTTAGCAGTTAATGAAAACATTAACAGAAGTGATGTTCCTGTATCCTGATCCAGGTGTAATTACAGCCTCAGGTGTACTCCAGCAATCTGTGCAGTCAGAACTGACCCTCTAGCTGGTGACTTTGTGGTTATTTTAGCTGAGAAACAGAAGTTGTTAAAGCCATCCTTGTTTTGTCCTGAGGCTGTTTTGGAGGAGTGTCACAATCCCTGAGCTGATCAAAGGATGTGCAGGCTCTGCTCCAGGAGAGACCAGGAGGCACCAGGTCTCTGTGGGACTGACACCTGTGCACAGGTTGATAACCAGTAGCTTTATTTGCTGAGCAGTTTTTAGAAATGCTGAGTGGATGCACATTGCGTTAGATTATATTTAGACTGTGGGTTTAGGGAGATAAACACGTTTTGAAGCTGGGAGAGCTCCACCTGGGCAGTACCTGTGCGTGAGGCCCCTGGGGGAGAGCACGGGGTACCCTTCGGGGTTAGAAAGAGGGCAGGCAGTCCAAACGGGCTGTTCTGACTTCTTTCTGACTATGAATTTGTAAAATGAGGATAGCAGTTTTGTAATTCAAAGCTTTGGCTTCTCTGTGGTGGTCATTACTGGAGATCCTTCCATTAGAAGGTGAGATGAATTCAAGTGACTCCTCGGAAAGATGAACTCAAATCTTGCTGTGCATATGCGAGCCATTCTCAGTGTCACAGAGATCACGTGAGTCAAGCAATCAAATGCTTAATAAACCAAGTCATTACTTTTATGGTAAATTGAAAAAAAATTCTTCTGGGATTTCAGCTGTAAATGAATCCTTGAAAATCAATAATTAGATTAGTAAAGGATGACATTTTAATATGCTGGCAGGAATATAGAGGGATTTGTCAGGGGAAGCAAAACCAGACTTTGCACTAAAGTGGCTTAGGTATATTTATAGTGCTAGTGATTCTGTGTGTGCGTGGAATCTTTGGACTATTTTAAAATAACGTAAGGCTTTGAGCTTTAGCTGACTCAAGTTGCTCGTTTTATGAAGTTACATTAGTACCACACTGTGAAGTATTTTTAAATATTAGCATTACTGAGTATTAAAAGTATTTCATAAAAACATTTTTTAAAACGTTTTCTGTAGATGCTGTCGAATGAATTGATGTTTAGTGTACAAAGAAATAAAACCTGAGGGCTGTAAGGTACCTGTATGTTTCTGATCACCTCAGTTTTTGAGGGGTTAGGTATTTCTTGAGGTTAAATTGTCACTAAAACGTACTAAAAATAATGGTGCAGTTAATCCTTTCAGAGGACAGGAAGCAGAATTACCTCCAGCCACGCTTTTGAACTGTCTGAAAGGATTTGCATTCGTGTGTATTGTCTTGACAGACTTATGTCTTTAGAAATGCTGTACAGCACAGTCTTTTGCAAGTTCCTATGCTGATACATTTCTCTCCATATGTAACCTTTGAAATCCAGTTTCTATTGTAATTCTAGCATGTAAACACTAGATTCAATTTTGTATTCCTCTAATGAATGCAACCGGATGGAAACGAGTTTGCGATTGCTAACGATGAGCTTTTTTACTGTTCTTAATACTCGTGGGTATGTCTTTTCTTCAGGGATTTCGGAATCGGATTCGTACCTTTTTTAATTGGTTTTTTCCACACGCTGTTTACAATGAAGCCGCGAGCATGGGAGCTGTGCGTGCATGTGCTTTTCGGTTGCTTTGCTGAAGGAAACACAGTGGAGTGATCTTCCTCTTGAACCTCTCTGCTGCCCAGGGCCTTGGGGCTGCCCCATCCCCTGGAGTGCCCAAGGCCAGGCTGGACGGGGCTTGGAGCAGCCTGGGCTAGTGGAAGGTGTCCCTGCCATGGCAGGGGGTGGGATGAGATGGGCTTTGAGGTCCCTTCCAACCCAAGCCATTCCATGGTTCTGTGATGCTCTTTTTTCCCTCGTATCCCACCTGTGTCCTCGCGCCTTCCCAGCCCCTGGTGCAGCAGAAGCCTCCGGTCATTCCGGGGTGCTCTATGGAGATCTGACATTTGTCAGAGGGTTGTTACAGGAGTTCTGGGCTGCAGTCCAGCTCCTTCCACCAGTAGTGTTCCAACTGGTAGTTTTTCCCTGAGTGTCAGTGAGAAGGCCAAGAATAGATAAAATCACAGGTAAGAATGTGTATGTGTGTGTTTGTAAGAACTTCGTGCACCTTTTAATGCTGGAAATTGTTTTGTATTAGAAGATGAGAAAGAGCTGTGAGTGTGAGACCCCTGCTAGGAAGAGCTACAGAAAAACATCCACCAAAGCAGATTAGAAAAGCAAATAGGTGAATTAGAGCCTGTTGGACCCGTAAGACTCTCTAATGCTGGTTTAATTCTGGTGCAGGAGGGACTGTTGGGTGTCAGGGTGGGCTCCTCGCTGGGCCCTGCTCCCGTGGGTCTGCTCTGCTTGGTCCCTCACAGGAGGGCTGATGGTGAAGAGGGGTGTTTTCATACACAAGGCAGCTGAGGAAGAGTTACTGTTGTGGCTCCAGAATTACCTACTTTGTGCCAACTCAGAACTGTTGTTGAAATACAGGGCAGAGGGGTTCTGCCACCCCATCGTTTTAATAGACATTTCTGTAGCTGATTTTTCAACAAAGACTAATAATAAGAAAAACTACAGTTGAGCCAAAAATGACAAATGTTGCTGATTTAAAATAATACTTGCATATTTTTAATTATTAAATGGAACTAGATAAATCGGAAGCATGTACATATCTGATTCTAAGTCTTTGCATAAGTATTTCCGAGAGGTAATTTTGCTATGAGCTATTAAAACTCAAAGAAATGTATTATTCCCTTTGAGATGGTCTGTACCCCAGCTGTGTCATACATCTCTTGGCTTGTTCCCTTTTTGCTGTAGATGTACATATATATATTTGTGTGCTGTGCAGCTGTACAGGCACTGCCATGTTGAACTGATTGTTTCAAATAAGTATATATGTGTATTTTACATATGTGTGTATATGTCTCTCCAAACAAGCAGTCGAACACGGCAGCAGCTGTACAGGCACAGAGTTTAGGGCTTTGTACAATATGTAATTTTAAGAATGTCAATGTGGTTCTTAGCGGATTTTATAAACACTTTTCTGAATCTGTTATCAGCACTTCCCATCCTAAGAGAAACTGCACATTTTTCAGTGATTGTTCCACTGGTTACATTTTTTGTCTGCCATTTGTTCTGGATTGATGTAATCTTGATACTACTACAACTTCAAGGGCTGTTGACGCATTTCACATAGCCTAGGATTGCCTGTTCTCCAAATATATGGATCATGCATCAACAGTACTAAGTAGCCTTACTGTTTGCCTAAAAGCCTAGCTAATTTATTTAATATTCTCTCTTTAAAGAGAGGTCTCTGGAAGGGGTGGCAGATTTTAGGATGCTCCTTCTCTTTAAAGGGAAACTCCGAATTGACTAGCAGTACTTGTTGATCAGTGATATTATTGTAGCCAAAGGATGCATGGGTGGTTTAATAGGAAGTTTTTGCTTCAAGTTCCTTGATGAAATGTAGTGTTCTACAGAGCTGTGTGAAGAGTGTAGTTTTTTATTCTGAAATGCACTTGTACACTTTATTTGAAAGGTCTGAATGGATCATAAATACATTTAAGAAATAAATGATAATGTCACATGTTTTCACGCCTTGTCTGGGGTGACTTTTGTGTGTGAGCTGGTAAAGGTGTGTTCCCAGGGCTGGGGGGGTTCCCTCTTGTCCTGAGTGCTGTGAATATTCTGGCCTGTCTGTAAGTGCCAGGGCAGGCAAAGCCTCCAGCTGGTCGTGTTTACGCTGTGTCCATACGTGCTGCAGGGCACTGTGGGCAAACTGTGCACTGTGACTTTCCTGTGGGAAACTTGAGCCCTAAAAGGAAACGAACAGACTGAAAGGGCTGCATATCACAAGGGATTCACTTTTATTTTTAGAATTGCACTATATTGCCATATTTGGCCTGAAAGTATGCTGTATCAATGCACTATTGTGTCCAACTGCAGTTGTCTAACCAGTCCAAATTTGTCTAAATTATTCAGGTTTTTTTCCCCAAATACTATTTATCTGTGAATGGTCTCAGTAAGTCCTGACTTCAGGTAACACTTCCATGCTGTGGGCAGCATTCCTGGTGGCAAGTTAACAAGTACATTACTCTCAAAGTGGGATTTGTGATGCTTCCTTAAGGTCTCGGTAACAGGTGTAATTCCTCTTACCCAAACCTTCTCCAATGGTTTGGGCAGAGACAAATGCAGGAAATGCACTTGGTGTCAAAGTCAGTGTAAATGTTACTTGATAAAAGTCATTTTGGGAATGCCATCAACATGCAAAATAGAGCAGGTGGCACAGGATCCTGCTAACACTGGAAATAGCTATTGAAAGACCTTTTAATAGTTTTGAATGTAATTAAAATGTACAGATCTGCTCAAAACAACTGGTCCCCATCATGTAACATGAGCCTTGCTGCTGCCCATGAAATTTGCAAGGTTTTGGCTCTTTGTGCTTGTTGGATCTGCTGGAAGCTGCCCCTGCCTTGGTGGCTCTGAGATGGCTTGTCCGTGCCTTGCAGCAACACACCACGTGCTGATCCAGCCCTGGGCAAAGCAAGGAAAATTCCACTGATGGATCGAGTCTCCAGACCCTTCCCACAGTAATCTCTGACAGAATTCTTGCAAAGGCAGGGGGACCTTCCTAAGGAAAAACTGCAGTGTGGCAATGGATCCCGTTGTGGCAAGAGTGAGGGTCAGGCACAGCCTGGGTTTGTGGGGGGTGTGTCAGATAACTCACCCTGCAACCAGAATCCTGCTTTGGGAATCGTTCTGGGGGTCAGGGCAGGGAGAATCTAAAGTTTGGACCTCACCGTTTTTCCCCTTTTATGTTGTTTTTGAAGCCAGCCTATGTGTAGGTCAAAGTTTTACACCCCCATGAGGTTTGTCCAGGAGCCTGGTGCGGATCTGTGGGTGATGAGCCATTTCCAGCAGGCAACTCCCTCTGTTCTCTGTAGATCTCTTATTTCATCTTTTATCACCACAGATCTGGTCCCTTCAGCGATTCTTTGCTGCTGCTTCTTCATCCTCTTGGGTTTATGTAGGGGATTAGGAGGAATAAGCCTGAGCTGCTGAACACTGCAAGTAGATGAGCCCCAGGAAGAGGTTCTGGGGACTCCAGCTCTTCCATGTCTCTAATTGTGCCTTAAGCTATGGAAAAAGCTTCTGAAGTAGCACAGTCTCACTCTGAAGACGTTGATTGAGCCTGGAACTGCACGATATGGTTTGCACATCCCAGGATGCTGCCGGGAAGATCACAAAAATACAAGGAAAATGTCTTTTAAGTGTGACAAGTTTCGGAGGTGGGAACCAATATGCTTTTATATACAGACTGACAGAATAGATGGGCTTTTCCCTGCTGGACTGTGTCCTGGTTTCCATAATTACGTAGTTTCTGTTTAATTCAAAGAGGAAGGTTTCAGTATAACTCCCCTAATATTTTAAAGTGGAGAAAAGAGGGGGAGGAAGGGTATGTTCTGAGCCTGAGCATCTACATTTTCCTGCTTTCCTTCAGAGCAGCAAACTGTTATGAGAATTTTAATCTTCACTACACTCGGCTCAGTTCTCATGGCTGGCTTCCATTCTGTTTTCTTTATTGCTTTCTTTTTCTTCCTGTCATTCTTAGCTTTCTATTTTTCAATCCCAGTTTGTGAAGGGTGTGGGTTCAGAAGGGTTTCCTTCAGTTCCCAGTCCCCTGAAAGCATGAGAAATTGCCCATTGAGCCAATTCTCACAGCAAGGTATAAAAATAGGAGTAAAGAAAAGGTTACACAATGCTTGGATTGCAGCAGTTTGTACTAATGGGGAGATTTCAAAGCCATGGTTTGGAAAACATTTTTTAAACCTTATCATTTCCGTTGATTTTTCTCTCCCCAAGCTGTGTTTCAGCTGCAGGAACTTGAGTTACAGATTGCTGGAGGAATTGTACTGAAGCACAGGAGTCGAGTGCTGACCAAGTCACGCAAAGCCAGGGAGGCCACTAATTAGTTCTCTTTAGCCATAATGAGTGATTTGTTTGAGAAGCCTCTCTTAAGAGTTTCCAGCCAGATGCTTTGGTCTCTGCTGTTAAATAAGTGGATTAAAAGGCAAGTGGATTTGAGGTTATTTTGCCATTGCAGCCGAACATAGGTGACACTCAGGAAACGCCCTTGTGTGGTGCCAGTGCTGCTGGCAGGGACCAGCACCTGAGCTCCTGCAGAGCTCTTCGCTGCAATTCAGCCTTGCAAACCTTTCAGGCACCCAAAGTTATCTCTAAGACTCTATTCACACGTTTAAAGTTCACACAATCCTTTCTGAGCATTGTCTTTCTCTCCTGGCAAAACGTGCTGAAGCCAACAGCCAGCCGCTAGTGTATTTGTCTTTGACTTAAAAGGTAGAGATTTATATGAAATTTATTGAGCATTGGGTTTTGTTTGTTGCTGATTTCCTTTTAATGAGACAGACTCTTTAGCGTGTTAATTATTATCAAATTGGAAAGCTGAACAGTACTTTTGATATAATTTCCCAAACAATCTGGTAACTTGATTCTAACAGCAGCGTAATGCTTTCCTAATGAAATGTCTGTATTAAGCCCCAGAGAGGAGCATTAACCTTGGATTAAAATCAGAAGAGAAAATGAAGCACACTGTGGTAATTTTGTTGTTGTTGTTTGCAAAATCGTTTTGTGAAGAAAAAGAACTCCAAGCTGTGTTGAGTGATCTTCACACTGATTACATCGTGTACTTCTTTTACTGTCTTTTCCTCCTAATCTTTTTCACTTTGCTACAGAAACATGGGTTACTTGGATAGAGTGAAACTCTCTTTCTGTTACTGTTCAGCTTTCCAAATGTCCAAGGCACCTGAAACTGTGTCAGAGCAGTGTGGAGAGCAAAGTCCCATGTTCCTCCTGCTGAAGTCCCAGCTCGTACAGGCACCTGTCCCTGCATTGGGTTACCCTGTGATCCTTTCTGGGGCTCATGCTCGGATTGCTGTTTTCTGCAGTTGAATTCTGAGGAGGGGATGCAGTGGTTTCTCAGCTGAACCTCAGGGGCAGGATTTTGGACAGCAGCTGCTTACAGCTGACTGTCACTCCCTGCAGCTGGGAGATAAAAGGAATGTGCCTGGGCAGTACTGGGGATCAGGAGCCTCCAGGGGAAGGCTCTGCATTGCCATGGCCTGGAACATGTGTCTGTGTCTGTGTGTGTGTGTCAGTGTGTGTGTGTCTGTCTATTTGTCTCTGTGTGTGTGTGTGTCTGTGTGTGTGTGTGTGTGTCTGTGTGTGTGTGTCTGTCTGTTTGTCTCTGTGTCTGTGTGTGTGTGTGTGTGTGTGTCTGTCTCTGT
>JAWWTY010000036.1:1524401-1562014 GCA_035222235.1 Margarornis squamiger | reverse complement strand
TGTGTGTGTGTGTCTGTCTGTTTGTCTCTGTGTGTGTGTGTGTCTGTGTGTGTGTGTGTTTCTGTGTGTGTCTGTCTGTTTGTCTCTGTGTGTCTGTTTGTCTCTGTGTGTGTGTGTCTGTTTGTCTGTGTGTGTGTGTGTTTCTCTGTGTGTGTGTGTGTGTCTGTGTGCGTGTCTGTTTGTCTCTCTGTGTGTCTGTGTGTGTGTGTGTGTGTGTGTGTCTCTGTGTCTGTGTCTCTGTCTGTGTGTTTGTCTGTGTGTGTGTGTCTGTATGTCTCTGTGTGTGTGTGTTTGTCTGTGTGTGTGTGTGTGTGTCTCTCTGTCTGTCTGTTTGTGTGTGTGTCTGTGTGTGTGTGTCCTGCCCCCCACTGACTGTTCCCAGATGTGTTTAGGTAACCAAATCTATCCAGACTGTGATGAGGAGCTGCCAGCCTACTCTGGTGGAGTAGGCTGTGTTTTGTTAAATTTAGAACAGTGCACAGAACCCAGTGCCAATCTTCCAGCTCTCAGTCCTAGCATACTGTAATTTATATTCTTTTGATGCGTTTTAATTGACATATTATTTTCTTTCTCTAACAGGAGTCTCCACAAGACAGTGCCATCACCCGAGACATCAATCGAACGTTCCCTGCTCATGATTATTTTAAAGATACTGGAGGGGATGGCCAGGACTCCCTGTACAAAATATGCAAGGTATCCTTTAAATCCTTCTGGGCTGGTTTTGGTAACCTGTATTCAACACCACTGACAGATGTGACTGGGAGCTGAGGAGAACGTGGATGTGTTACCATTACCTGTCGTGGGGGCAGACTCTGGCACTGGCTCAGGCTGGTCCCTCAAGGAAGCTGTTCAGCTGGTGATGGTGGCATTCCAACAGGAGACACAAAGCCCTTCTGGATTCCTGAACACTGGAGTGTTTGGTGCAGAGACTTCCCGTGATTCCAGAGCTGCCAGCCTGGCTCAGGCTGGAGAGATTATGTAACTGGAGATAACTCTGTACCTCCCATAAATGTTGTAAAGCCACAGACATGCACTGAGGCTGCTCATTAAAAAGAAGGAATTAGCAGAAATGGGCCCTTGTATTCAGTTAGCTGGAGTGGTTGAAGCTTCCAGCACTTTCCTTTGTATTGCTGGTGTTTCTCCCTCTTCTGATGTCCCTGTGGCAGCTGTTCAGAGGCAACAGCACTCAGACCAGTGGTACAATAGGCTGCAGCAGTCTTGGTGCATCAGTGTAAGCAGGCACTGCCTCTGCAGGCCCAGTCTGGTTCTCACACAGGTTATCCCTCTGTTAGGATGGCAGTGGCTGCACAACATGACAGTTTCATGGAGCTGTGTTCCATGCAGTATTTGTTCTGTTTTCTTTGTGTTTGTAGCTTGAGACAGATACAAGTAAAGTCTTGATTGTTTTTTTAGGCCTACTCTGTCTATGATGAAGAGATTGGCTACTGCCAAGGCCAGTCCTTTCTTGCTGCTGTGCTGCTGTTACACGTAAGTGCTGCTTTTCCCTCATTTGTTTTAAACTTAAGAATAATTATTGCTCCACTTTGCCTAGAACAAACTTCTGAACCAGTAGGATTGCAGGGTTCATACCCACTTATGTGTTGGTCAGTGCTAATGTGGTTTTAGACAGAGAAGAGTGCATTTTTTAAACCCTCCTGTGGTGTTTGTGAGGACTCTGCTCTGCAGTCGGTGTTCATTGCCTGTGTTTCTGTTCCAGGACCCTTCCATTCAGGCCTGCACTCAGCAGCACTACTAGGCATGGAATCTGTGTATAACACAACACTGTAAATGTTTTTGGTACAGGGTTTCAAGGTCAGATTTAAGCTTTTTAGAAGAGGGTTTCTATTGAAATCAGTCAGAAATACAGGTGGTAATTGCCATGTCCTGTACACACAGAAGAGTTTAGGGCATTGAGGGGATGCCAGTCATTGGGTCTCAGGGCACACTGCTGCCTGTGGGCTGTTGTTTTGTAGGGCTTTGTGCTCCTTGGTTTCAGAGGTTAGGGAAGGATACAATAATATTTTTAAAAGAAACTGTATTGTGCTTTTTTAAACTTAATTGCTGTTGATAGAAGTGATCTCATCAGTGTAATATCCTTTAATTGCTGCTGTGTTCAGAAGCTAGAGAGAGACTGATGGTTCCTGTGTGTCAGGACCAAAAGTTTTAGATTCGCTCACGCCTGGGAAATAGGAGAGGATTAGAAATCTGTACAAATTATTTATAGTCTGTTGTGGTTTAAAGCAACGTCTGCTCTTTGTCAGTGGTTTATTGCAAGGGGAGCTGGAACTGCACAGTTCCTGAGGCCAGGGGTGCTGTGGGGCTCCTGTTCCCAGCAGCTCTGCAGTGCCTGTTGCTGCTGGAGAGGATGGGCTGGCAGAGGTCTCTGCAGCTTCGGTGCAAGAGGAAGGCTGCTCTTCCACAGTGTTGTGAAGTCAGTGGAGGATATAGAAGAGATTGTGAACTCCATTCTCGTGAAACAAAAGCCAAGTGATTAATGATAGCAACCTTTCAGTTTTGTTACTGTCATCTGCAGTGTTTACTTGACGAGCAGTTAATTCTTAATTTCCTCACTGAATCAGATCGAGAAGGGCAGCACTTCCTGATACAAGAACTGACCACTTTTACTGAAACAGATTTGCTTTCTTTTAGCTTTTTCATTGTCCTATGTCCAATTTTTTAATATACATTGCATTAGAGAGACTCACTGTCATGACTGAACCATGTGTTATTCCAGAGTTCTCCCTTTATCGATAGTTGTGGCTTCTGGGATTAAAAAAGTTAGATTTCAAATAAGTTTGTTTTTCTTTGATTCTCTTTGAAGTCACCCTCTAGAGTGTGGCTGTTAGGGAAAATAAATAATAAAAACAAACGTTGCAGAAAAGGAAATTAAGTTTCTGTGAGTCCTTCACTCCCAGTTTGGAGTGTTTCAGCAAAGTTTTCAGTTTTAACAAACTCCATCTGCAGATTAATAATAGAATACTGGAGATGGATGTTCTGTCCTTTACAGGAACCAGCGACTGACCCCAAGTCAGACTTTTCTGTGGAAATATGAAAACTGAATTTTGAGGGCAGGGAAAAATGTCAAAACACTGATGAGCTTTGAGTGTTTCTTCAGTTTTTGGCAGGAAAGGGACATTGAACCTTCCCAAACCAATGCTGAGTCGGGATATGTGGAACTTCTGTTGGCAGTTACTGGTCTCTCTTATTCATGCCATCTAATAAATAAACACCAAATGTAATAATGTCATTGAAAAAGGTAAATACATAATTAAGAATAAGGGAAGGATTCTGTTTAACATCCTCTAGTAATACTGCTCCTGTCTTATTTACAGAGGGGACAAAGGGCTAGGCTGGTCAAAATCTGTAGGATTGAGATTCTGACGTGATTTTCAACAGAGACACCAGGAAACTGCTTTGGTCTTGGTGTCTGGAAGGTGGATGTTCAGTGGAGTGACTGGGACGTGGTTTATCCCACAGAGGAAGACTGAAATGCCATTTGCAACACTAAACATCATTTTGTGTCTTAATTAATATTCTTGTTTGCTTTTAAACCGGACTAAAAGGTGGAGACAGTTTATCCTTTCAGCAAGAGGGAGGTGCAGGCAAAGGGAAGTGCTGAGAGGTCCAGTGCTCTGTGCTGAATGATTTCCTCCCTCCCAGATGCCTGAGGAGCAAGCGTTCAGTGTTCTGGTCAAAATCATGTTCGATTATGGACTCAGGGAACTTTTCAAACAGAACTTTGAAGATTTGCACTGCAAGTTCTACCAGCTGGAGCGCCTCATGCAGGTGGGGCTGGGGCCTGGGGCAGGGGGGTCAGGGCCTGCCAAACCCCAGGGTCTGGGTGAGGGTGAACAGGGTTTGCCACTCAGCAGGGATGGAGAGGTGGCTTTGCCCTGTCAGCCAGAGCTGGCTGGGTCCTGCTCAGGCAGGTTACAATGTCCCTGTGGACATCCACACCCGGGCAAGCCTTGGGCGTCCTTAGGAGGCCCCTTGGCACGTCAGGCGTGGGGGGTACAAAACTCTGCATTGTCACTGATTGTCACTCTACACGACTTACCTCTGTAATCTGGGCTTTCAGCTCCAGTTCCAAATAGCCTAAATTAACTTCCAGTGTTTTTGTGTTCTTTCTTCCCAGGAGTACATTCCTGATCTGTATAACCACTTTCTGGACATCAGCCTTGAGGCACACATGTATGCTTCCCAGTGGTTCCTGACCCTCTTCACTGCAAAATTCCCTCTCTACATGGTCTTCCATATTATTGACTTGCTCCTCTGTGAGGTGTGTGTTGGGGCTGGAGGCTTGCACAGCTCCCAGCTCTCGACAGGGTGTCACTGTCTGGGTCCAGGTCCTTGGTACTGTCTGGTCCCCCAGAGCAAGGCCTGTGATATCTTTATGTAGAAGTGTTATGTTTCTGCAAGGAAGGAAGTTCTCAGCATTTCAAAGATACAAATTAGGAGTCAATATCTGTAGAAAAGATCATAATCTGTTTCCTGTAGCACTGTTGAATCTCTATGAGATGACTCTATAGAGTGCTCATGGGATGAGATTTAATTTACAAATATGTGGATTCCTCTGTTCTCAAATTGTATGATGCACAATGATAACTTATTTTTTTCCTGGAATATTATTGCATGGAGGCCACTGTGTATAAAATTGCCCAGCTAACTCTGTGCTGGGCAACAAGCTTGGAGCTCTTTCTCCTGGAAAACTTGAAGTCTCTCTGTATTTCACAACATATATTTAGAGAGCAAAGATCTTGTTTAGAACAGTGTATTTGGTGCTGTGCTGGTAAGTAGAGTAATTAGAGTCAGTGCTTATTAACATCAGTGAACAAATCCCATCTTGCTCTGAAGCATCCTTGGGTTATTTGTGATTTGCTGGTGACATTACACATCCATTCTTCCTCAGATCTGCAGTTGTTCTGTGAAGTGGCAGATTTCCTTCATTTCCCTCACTGAAGGGTTCCAGCATTCATAAATTCCTGGTCAATGTTCCTGCCCTTTCTCTGTGTCTGCTGCTTGCTTTGTCCTTGTGCCAGTGCAATGGGAAGCAGCAGATGGTATGGAGAAAATGAGTTCTGTTTGTTTTAGAAACACATTTTCAATTCATAAATAGTAAGTGTGCTCTCATAGGGAAGTTTTAAGGGTTTTTTATCGTTTTGAAGTTACAGTGAAAGAATCATTTAGTGAGAAAAAGACAGAATTGAGATAAGATGAGCAAAGTGTCATGATTATCAAAGCGGCCCCTGCTGACTGTAGGAACTGTTGGTATTTAACTGGACAATATAAATAAAACACTTCTAAGGAGTAGTGGCAATGTAGATGCTGTGGCACTGTCCTAAAGTGAGTCACTTTCTTTCTCATGGCACAAATTATCCCAGGTTTTGAAGACCAGAACTTGAGATATGGGTGTATATATTGCTGCCTTTGACTGGGTGTTCTCAGAAGTTGCTATAGAAGAATTAAATTATCTTGATCTGGCCAACTAGTCATTAAAAAGTAAAATGAAGTGCACAACAATGCCTTCCTCATTTCAGAGTTGAAGACTACTGAGGAGATAAGAAAACTGTGTTGATTGTTTTGCTCTCTATAATGGCTCTCCAGTAAAGAGACTTTTCCAGGTGTTTGCAAAGCCATTCTCTGGGCCTTTGATTTAATAGAGCACCTGGTTACATGTGTATCCTGGTTCTCCTTTTCACAGAAACAAGACAAACAACAAAACCCACTAAATAAAATCAGATCCAAGCTTGTAAATACTGAGAAATTAATTTATTTTGTCTTTTTTTTTTTCAGGGAATAAGTGTTATCTTTAACGTTGCACTGGGATTGTTAAAAGTGAGTATGCAATGTGGTTTATGCATCACCATATAAGATGCCTGATACAAAAAGATGGGGGTTTTTTGAGCAGCAAACAGCTCCCTGTGTGACATGTGCTGTGGTGTGGCATGTCCTGTGCAGCACAGTGCTTTTTGAGGGGGGAAGAGAAGGCTGCAGAACTAGAAACACTCTTTGCAGAAGGTTAAGAAGCAGTGATGTTCTTGGAGCTTTCCAAACCTGTGACTGCTTTGTTGTCTCTGGGAATTGAGCAGTTGTACCAAATGGGCTTTTCCTGGTGTCCTTTCCCTGTGTCCAGACCACCAAGGATGATTTGTTGCTGACTGACTTTGAGGGGGCTCTGAAGTTCTTCCGCGTCCAGCTGCCCAAGCGGTACCGCTCCGAGGAGAATGCCAAGAAGCTGATGGAGCTGGCCTGTAACATGAAGGTGAGAGGTGGGCACAGGGCCTGGCTCCACCTGCAGCTCCCTTGCCCAAGTGCCCCTGCAGGTTAATTGGATGTGGTTGTGTAGATTAATTTTGAGTCCAATACACTGGTGTGGTTCAAAGTATCCTTTCTCCCTCAAACTGACCAGAGGAAATCTTTGCAGCGTCAGTGTGGAAGCACACAACTCCCACAGCACATTAACATCCAAGGCATCCTGGGATCCTGCACAGAGTCCAAGCATATCTCCTATGAAACTAGTGTAGAAATTACAAAATAATCCAGAATAAAGCTCTTAGCTCTCCACTCTAATTCAGCATTAGCCACAGATTAAATGTTGCATGTGCCTCTGGTCCAGATCTCTCAGGCACAGGGTGTGACTCTTGGGGGTGTCCTGTGCAGGGTTAAGAGCTGGACTTGATGATCCTTGTGGGTCCCTTCCAGCTCAGCATATTCTGTGACTCTGTGATAATAAGTACATTTGTCTTTTATGTTTCCAAGTAACAACTTGTTCCTTTTCCCACTCTGCCAAAATGCCCTGTGTTCCCAGTGCTGTGTGAAGTGGCACAAGCAAACAGTGTCTGGGTGGACATGGCAAGGTTGCCCGTGGCCTCCTGGAGTGCCTTGGGGCTTGGGGGGATTAAAGGGGAGGTTGTGGAGAAAGCACAGGCAGCACTACTGGGCTCAGAGCATTTCTGTATCACATCCCTGGGTGTTGCCCCTCATGGAAGGGCTGCACATAGTTGCTTTCCTTGACCTAATACATAAGTCCTTTGCTGTCAGTAGAAATCTCCAGCTCTGTATCTGCAAGTGTTTTTTTGAGCAGAAAAGGGTCTGATGTCAAAATAAATAATTTATAGGAAGGGAGAAGTAGCCTGGGTAAGGCATTGTGATTAGAACAGCATTCTGCTGGAAAGGAGGTCAGGAAAGGATCAGCTGGAGAAGACACCAGATTCTTAAAGTCACTCATCAATGTTGCCATCAAATCATGGAATCATAGAATGGTGGAAGGGACCTTAAAGCTCATCCAGTTCGACCCCCTGCCCTGGGCAGGGACACATCCCACTGTCCCAGGTTGCTCCAAGCCCTGTCCAACCTGGCCTTGGACACTTCCAGGGATGGGGCAGCCACAGCTTCTCTGGGCAACAAATGTAAGCAGAGTTATATCAACATTCCCCTGCAAAACTGGTGGAACTTCTGCTTTCTGTGACCACACAAAGCCAGAACCCTTCCCCAGGGCACAGGTCCCTCCAGGCCTCCTGTGCCCAGCATTGGTGACAGCGGCAAATCTTTTCAGGATCACCTCAAAAAGGCAAAACTGGCTTAATCACTTGGAAAAGAAGAAGATACAGTGGTGTGTCTGCCTTTCTCCCCTCTCTCATGGCTGAATGCCTCCCTTGTTGAGATCTAACCTTTGCACAGGTGGAGATTTGGTGTAGGAAACCCAAAAACTTGGGCAGTGTTTGAGCAGAGGCAGAGCAGGGGAATAATCCACTCAGGTTACTGGTTTCAGTGTCCGTGAGGGGTTAATACTCTGGGTGGGTGTCTGGGGTGCTTAGTAGGCCGAACTCCTGCAGCTGTGATGTGGTTGGACCACTCCAGGTAAATGGGGTGGCATCTCCCAAAACGTCATGCCAGGGCGCTGAGGTGCTTCTGGTCAGCCCTCACTAGAGGGAGCCTGGCCACCAGGTTTCTGCAGCTCCTCTCCGGGAAGGTTGTCCATGATAAAACCAGAGATAAGAGAAACCAAACACCTGCCTGTCGCTTATGCATGTAAAATTCAACCTGTTCCTCAGACAGGGGGTTTTTAAAGAGGAAACCATAGCCATTTCTTGGGGTTACTGGAAAAATAGCAAAGGTTCAGTAGGAACTTTTAATGCTAGAGATTTCATTTAGATGCAACTTGCCTGTGAAATGCTCAGTGTTCTTGGCATGGTCTATGTTCCTAAACCATTGTAGCACAAGGTAACACCAGGAAAGGTGCTGCTCAGGTCCTGTTACAGCTTCCCTCATGCTCCCTGGCCCTGCAGGACTTGAGCCCTGAGCACAGATTCTGAACTCAACATCACCTTTCTGCCCCTTGTCCCAGAAGGGAAAGCTGGGGCCCTGAGAGAGCCCCTTTGCTGGTGTTGGTGCCTGTGGGAGCCCAGGGCAGGATTCCAGCTGCTGGGACCCCGAGCAGCAGAGGGCAGGGCTCACATGCCTGCCCAGCACCTCGGCAACCCAGGCATGGGCTGTTTGCTGCTGAGCTTGAGTGACACTGGCAGAAATGTCAGCTGAGCCTGCACTTGCCCTTTCAGCATTTGCAGACTCATGTTAAAGTAAACCAAATACTTCTGTGTGATGATAAATGTTACAGCTGAAGAAGCCTCAGCATCAGGCCAGTTCAGAAATTAAACTTGGCTTGTGGGGTGTGCTCTGCTGAGCCACTGCAGTGTGTGGAGCAGCAGAGTGGGCAGCACCAGGGAAGAGCTGGGGCAGGATGCTCTGGGGGCCTCTTGAAAGCTTCCTATATCCACGAAGGGATAAAAAGAGATGCTGCTGTTGTTACGTTGAGTGGGACCCAGTTTCTGACCTTCTCTGAGGATATGACATCAGAACTGAGTGGGGCCATGAGCTGTGTTCTGTAGAGGGCAGGAGCTGCCTAAGGCTTGTGCCATAACCCTGTGTGAATTGTCTTCTTTTATTGATGTTCTGGGCAGGAACTAATGGGCTGCTTTAATTTAGATTAGCCAGAAGAAGCTGAAGAAATATGAAAAGGAATATCATACCATGAGAGAGCAGCAAGCTCAACAGGAGGATCCTATAGAAAGATTTGAGGTAACCTTTACCTTCTCCAGTCTCATTTAACACAGAGGAAGTTCCTGCTTTGACTCCTTTTTTCTTGAGCTGGTTTTTTTTTTTTTTTGTGACTAGTTTGGATGCAAGGTGGGAATTGGCTCCAGGAACACAAAGGGGATCCTTCTCTGTGTTGGCAACATTAATCAGGATGGGATTGTTGTGAGCCCAGCTTTGTGCAAAAAAAGGAATAGTATGAATTTATACTTGGGCTTATAGAACTGTGTCAGTAGAGCCTGTTTCTAGCACTTGTGTGATGAGCTGACTGCACCAGAGCCCATGAACAGAGAGGAAATGCCTAATTAATTGTAGCTCTGCCTTCCATGATTGCAATCCTGCCTTTACTCCCCTCCTTAATTTCAAATGATGTGTTACAGTAAGTGTATCATTTTATAAGCAGTTTATTTATCAAATAAATATATTATGGGAATAAATTACACATATAAAGTTGTGTATACGTACATGTACTACAATAACACACACAGAGACGTATATACATAAATTTATGTATTTTAATCAGGTTTTATGTAAACTTTCTTTAGTATCTGTATGCTGGGAGTTGTAACAGGAGGGAGAAAATAGAGTGTTTTTCCCAGGATCCTCCTCTCTCACCTGTTTCCAGCATGCAAATTCTATTTTGAGCCCAGAAAGGCAGTACTTGTAGGAAGCTCCTGGCAAGGTATCGATGGCAGAATGATACCCCTCCCATTGCAGCTCAGCAAGTAATAGCTGAGCAGAGTTATTTATCCCGGGTTTCTTCTCTGGGCTAATAGTGCATCTGTGTTATAGTTACCGTGTGGCTGGGTTTGTCCTCAGGGAACGTCGTGCAGGTAGCGCTGCCGGGGCACACTCAGGATGCAGGGCTGGCTTGTGTGTGTGAGCACAGTGAGCTCTGTGTCGCAGGCACACGTGTGTGTGGAAGCCCCTGTGCTGAACCCTGTTGTCCTGTGTCCCCAGAGGGAGAACCGGCGCCTGCAGGAGGCAAACATGAGGCTGGAGCAGGAGAACGACGACCTCGCGCACGAGCTGGTCACCAGCAAGATCGCGCTCAGGAAGGACCTGGACAACGTGAGACACCTCTTTGTGCTCTCTGCTGCAGGCAGGGGCTGGCTCCTTCTTACCCCTCTCACTGGAGAGGGGATGTGTGCAGTATTTTTCACTGGGGTGGGACAGGATTCCTTCCTCCACGTCCTTGCTGCACACTGGTGATCCGGTCTGTGGCACAGGACTGGTGACTGCCATCCTGAGCAGTGTGAGAAGCACTCAGAGTCACCTGAGGGGAAGGAGAGGTTCTGAGCCTGTACTCCAGTAGCTGCTTTCTTCTCTCTGTATGTTCAAAGGAAGTCTAGCAGGAGCTACGTCAAGTCTTTGAATTGTCCCAGACATAGTAATGTGGATGCTGGATTCTGTTTTCCTGGCATTTGTATGAATATGATTTTGCAGCAGACAGGCTTTGCAAAGTGCCCGATAAACTGTCTGCAGAAGCCAGTCTGAGTCTGGCTGGCTGTGTGTGGATCAGGTTCCCAGGTACCTCAGGCAACTCTGGAAATGCTGTTGTGGTTTCCACTTGGCTTGTTGAAATCTGCCCGTGTGAACTCCCCATGCCGGGCTGTTTCCATTTCAGAAGAGCTCTGAGGATGAAACCTCAGGTTTGCTTTGTGTTACAGGAATTTTTTTCAGCTTTCTGTCCCACTCCTCTCCTTACACATTCATGTTTGGGAGATTTTATTAGGATATGCTTATTGGTTTTTGACAGGACATGCAGAGACAGAAAGGTACTGGCATTTCTAGCACATGGCAGGCTGGAACAGTCTGCCTGCTCGGGGAGGTGAGGGGAAGAGTTCAAGTGCTCATGTTTTGCCTTTCTTGTTCTGTACCAAGATAAGTGCATTTCTGAAATCTCAAAGGAAAATGGCTCCTGAAAGTCACATAGTGCAGGAGTTGACAGGCTTTAAAATGTTCCTGTGTATCTGCCTCAGAGAATTTAAGGTTTCCCTCACTCTCCTGGAACTTGCCGGTGGAAAATTACTCCTGTCCTGGATGTTGATGCCAATGGGTGAATGTTGCTCTTAATGAGATTTGGTGGGTGAGTTTCAGGTTTATTACATGTGCTGCTCCTTGGTGTTCAGATGTGAACCACAGGAGCATGTTCAGGAAGCAGGTTTTCAGCACTCACTGGTGAGTTCACCTCCTCCTGCTTGGGCTTTTCCCCTTCATTAGTGAGGCTTCCAGAAGGCTCTGCCCACCACTGGCACTCAGGGGGTGGACTCCAGCAAAAAGTGTCCTGAAGGAGCTTTTCCTATCAGTTTTTCACCGTTGTTTGTGGCTGCTTGAGCCTGTATGAGACACAGTTACACTTTTCCATTGTTTTGTTTAAATGGAGAGCAGGGAGAGGAACAAAATTAGTCAAAATCTTTGATATTCCTCATTGGATTTAGAATAGTCTTGCCTTCAAAGATGGTAAATGATGTTGGCAGCATTTGGGTTACCCCCAGGGAGGACACAGGTAGGTTTGATCCCACTCTAGGACCCTGATTAATTCTTCTAATTGGATCCTGAAATAGTAAGTTTGATTCTGCCAGCCCAATGTCCTGAAAGTAAAGTGCTGAAGGACATTGTTTAATACACCTTTTCTAGTACATTCATGGCATGTCTGAAACCTGCAACCCAAAAGATCAAAGCAAAGCATTTGGAAATACAAGATTTTCCTTAATATCCTTTCACTAGACCAGAAAATAGGCTTCATATTTCTACTGTTGTTGGGCTCCCACATCCCAGTTTGCTTTAACTTTAAAACAGCTTAAAATCCATCTATAATGAAAAGATGTTCTCTTTGCCTTTGCCATCTGTTTTAAAGGACCAGCAGGACTTTAAGGGGCTAAAATTCACTTTTTGATTTTCTTCCTTTGAAGGGAATTGGTACAGCTACTTTCTGAAGATTTTATATATCAATTGAGTTATTGATCTATTTTTATGCAGAATCCATACACCTATTGGGAAGTGCTGTTTTGTGTGTTATGAGACAGGCAAAGGTGTCTTAACTTTGCAGGATTTTTAGTGGTTTATCAGGAGCCTGAATTTTTTTCAGTAATGTATCTTTTTTTCTTAAAAAACTGCAGTAAAAAGGGATTGTTGGTTTCTGGTGGGGCATTTCTTTCCTTCAAGGAGCAAGGAGGGAGGAGCAGCACAGTTTTTTCATGCAGTATTTTCTGGGTGACACAACAGAGATGGTGTCACAGCCCTTGGAAGGTGTCATGATGCTCTGGGGGATTTTTAAATGTTCTAGAGGCCTTTTTCATTAATTTTGTTTTCACTGCAAGGCTGAATGTTTGCAAATTGAACTTAGGCCTGAGCTGGTTAGAGTCTTTTATTGATCTGGCACATTGTGAGCTATGCTGTGCCTTTGGTTGCCATCAAAATGTACTGGTCAACTTCCAGTCTGGATGAGAAAACACAACTTATTTCTGGTATTGGATTTCTTTGGAGCAATCCCCACTCCAATTTTGCTAAAACTAATCACTGAATTCAAGGAGAAGTTTGGGAGTGATGGAATGTAGGTGCATTCACTGATGTAGTGCTGTTCACTGATTTTGATTTGTTGATGCTTTGCCATTGCAGATGGCAAGTTTGAGAAAAATAATTTTCAGAATAAAGTTGTATATTTAATACCAAAGAACCAAGCCTTAATAAGACTGAATGGGCTGCACTCTTGGCTCTGTCTGGTGGAGGCACAGCAGGGAAGCCCCTCAGAGCTGACTCCTGTGTGTTGCAGGCAGAGGAGAAGGCAGATGCCCTGAATAAGGAGCTGCTGATGACCAAACAGAAGCTGATTGATGCTGAGGAAGAAAAGAGGCGCCTGGAGGAAGAATCTGCTCAGGTTGGGGACATTGCTGCCACTTCCATGTTCAGAAAGTACAAAAATAAGACCTCACAAGTGCGGGAAGGGCTTTCTGTTCTGAGGCCTGCCTGTGCCTCTGCTGTGGCACCAAGGACATCAGCAGGGCAGGAGTTGGTGCTCTGCTGCCAGGGGCTTCACAGAGGGGATTCTTTAACTGGGAATCACAGAGTCACAGGCTGGGCCAGAGATGCTGCACGGAGAGGCAGCTCAGGAGTGCAGCTGCCAGCACTCTGACAGTGCTCCCTGCCCTGGGCTGGCCCACTGTTCTGTCAGCCATGGCCACCAAAGCCCAGCTTCTTCCTCCCTGTGTGGAGCTGAGTGAACCATCAGTCAGTCCCTGGGGCAGAGCAGGGCAGGGGGGTTAAGGAAAGGGGGGAGGATAATACCACCTGGGTATTTTTCAGACTATGACTATATAAACCCTTTCTTTTCTTTTCTTTTCTTTTTTTTTTTTTGTTTTCCTGCAGCTGAAGGAAATGTGTCGTCGGGAACTGGATAAGGCAGAGTCAGAGATCAAAAAGAACAGCTCTATTATTGGTGACTACAAACAGGTGAGTACAAACTCATGATGATGTGGTTTGCTGTCAGAGTGCAAGACCTTCCCATGTATTTTGGGAGATTTCTGGAAAGCAATGGAATCCATGCCATGCATTTGAGGAGAATTTTAGCTCTCCTGAGTGGGAAGTCTGGGCTTGGTCCTGCATTTTCCTTTGCTGAGATGCTGATATGGGTGGTCAGTCCTGTTTGCCCCTGATGTGGGTATTTGTAGATCATCAGTCACCACAGCCTTGGTTACAGCCTGACCTCGTACAAACGGTATGTCAAAGGTTCACCTCATTCCAAAAAGGATTCTCTCCCAGCTTTCCTTTTTCAATCAAATGGTAACATCACATAGGAAACAAAAAAAAGATGCCAATGTCCTTTCAAAGGTTTCCTTTGGGTTTCAAGCTCCTGGTCACAATGTATCAAGGGAGCAAATTCATGTATCTTTTTAGTGGGCCCATAACAAGTTTCAGGGAATGAATTACTTTTTTTACTACTCTGTCTTGACTGTTCTTTTATCCCAAAGGCAACAAAAAGAGCCATGTTATTCTTAACCTTTCCTGGATCCTTTAGCAAGGCCAAACTGCTAATAATTTATGTTGAGACTGCACCTTTTCCTGTGGGAGTAGAAGAATATGTAGAGAGTGGGAATATGTACACTGAGACAACTTAATGCAGCATCCTGGTTTTCCTGGCTTTCTAAGAGTCCTCAAACTATCCATGCTAATATTGCAGTAGCATTTCTTTGTGCTTTAGCATTCATTTGGGAGGAAATTTACATTTATAAATGGTCTGGTAACATAATTTTGCTTGTCAGATTTGTTCCCAGCTGAGTGAGCGACTGGAAAAGCAACAAACGGCAAATAAAGCTGAAATTGAGAAAATTCGGGTAAGAGACCAGAGAGATGCACAGTCTCCAATGCTTCAGTCTCTTAGCAAAACCATAACAGCAAGCACACAGTTTATTTCATTACTGGAATGGTGGCTGGAAGAGAGTTCCTGTAGATAAAAGAGGTTATAAGGGGGAGGTCTGGGAGAAGGGATGAGCTCCTGCTGTAGTGGTGCCATGGCAATGCTGATGCTGGGCAATAATAACTGTTAATTTTTGAGGGGTCCCCTTTTTCAGGAAGAGATTCTCTGAGTGTCTGTTACCTCCGAGTGACACGGGGAGGGGCAGAGCCCGCTGTTGTAGCAGAATAGCACAGCAGTGAGCTGGGGTGGGTGGCAGGAGCTCCTGCCTGGCTGTGCCTCCCCACACGTTGCCATCAGCCGTGCCCCTGGTGCTGAGCTGCTCTGCCAGAGCAGAGGGGGACGGGGCTTTGATGCCAAGCACAGCCCGGCGCTCAGAGCCAGGTGTTTGTTCAGCAAAAGGTGGATGACTGCGAGCACTGCCGGGAGTTCTTCAACAAGGAGGGCCGTGTGAAGGTTGCCAGCACTGCCAAGGACGGGTCGGACGAGGACACGGACGAGGAGAAGGAAACGCTCAAAAACCAGCTGAGGGAAATGGAGCTCGAGCTGGCCCAGACCAAGCTGCAGCTTGTGGAGGCGGAATGTAAAATACAGGTAATGCTCGGGGGCTTCGTTTTGTTGTCTGTACAGTGTGTCTGCATTCCTAGAAAAATGTGTGTGGGAATTGTAGAGGGATTGGAACAGAGCCTGTTGGTTGAAACTGTAACCTGCTATTTCCTGCCTGGGTTATTTAACCAAACACTGGGGCTGAAACTTGGTGTGTGCAGACAACATAATTGAAATTGCATGAACTGTATTTACCAGCTACTACAACTTCCAGACATCTGCCTGTCTGCAGTGCAGCACCGACTGCCTGATCCTCTGCAACTGCTTGGAAGGGATCCAAGCACTGACAGAGGACTGAATCATGCACTCCTTTATCTTGCAATCAGCGCTAAATGAAGAACTCGCATGTGACAAATGTTAGACATGTTTCTTAAAACACGATTGCAAAGCACTCCAGGTACTTGAGGTATTTGTGTAAAACATGACAACACTGTTCTTTCAGCCTAAAACTGGTGTGTCGGTGCTGCTTGTTCACAAAAAGGTAGAACTAGTTTGTAGGAAGTCTGCTTCGTGTGGGAATAGCTGCTCCTCAGATGGGAGAGAATGAAGGCCTTTGGATGTACTGAAGAAAGGGGAATGTTTCACTAAGGACAATGACACAAGTCCTGTTTTCCTTTTCAAAGGTTTTTTTTTCCTCTTCATCAGCTTGCTGTGCTGCTTTTAACTTATGTAAGACTTGTTTAACTTCTAAAAGTGTCTGAAAGATTGTAGATGTCCTAGAGCCTTCTAAGCTTAACTCCTACAACCTTGTGCTGCAAATGCATAACAAATTAATGAAATTACTCTTGTGTTTGCAGGATTTGGAGCACCATTTGGGTCTGGCCCTGAACGAAGTACAAGCTGCAAAGAAAACGTGGTTCAACAGAACAATAAGCTCTATAAAAACAGTGACTGGAGTCCAAGGAAAAGAGACTTGTTGAAAAGCAGTTCTGTCAAACACACCTTTTAACACAACACCTTTTGTTGCCTTCCTTGGCCAGATGTTTAATTCTGTGACATGAGAGGACCAGAATGTAAATAAAATAGAAACACAGCATGTCAGGATTTCAATAGGTCAGTGATAAAGAGGATGGAAACACAGGAGAGGTTTTATTGCTAGACATGGGATGTTCATACTACTGATATTTAACAGGTGATGTAGCTAGATTGAAGCTCTTCAGAGAAACACTCCATTCTGCGTCTGGCTGGAGGCTTTTCACAGACTAGGTACGAGAACTTACCAAACCCTAATTGTTAAGTTTACATATGATAGGTTTTTTTACAGTTATAACCTTTTTTAATATTTTATTTGAAAGGAAAAGTGTCACTAACAAAGTAAAAAAAAAAAAAAAAAGAAAAAAGGGAAAAAGGAAAAAATGCAACAAAAAAGACAACTTTATCAAGAACTACATCAGTGCCAGAAAGCAGTCCCCAGAGGTAGGAAATGGAGAGTAGGAGGTGACATGTTTTGCTTTATGAATGGGGATGATTTCAGCATTCCTGTCGAGAAACCCCACTTTGTTTTAGTAGATGTAGCATCCATCTCTCTGTGTTTGGCATTTCTTTCTGTTACTAATCAATTCTATGCAACTCTGGGCTTTTTTGGCATGGGCAGCCAAACCAATCCCCCACTGGAGCTGGGAGACTTGTGGAAGTGCTAGACAAGAAGAATCCGAATTCTTGGCGAATTTCCGTTTCACTCGTGTCATATTGTTTGATCCACATATCAACAGCGTTAACCCCCCCCAGGACTGCTAAAAGTACTAATTATGTGGATGGTCTGACATTGAACTGAGTCTGTCTGGGTTTTGTCAGGTTTCTGGTTTGTTTCTGTTTGTTTGTTTGTTTTTACCCGGCTGTAGCAGGGCCTTCTGCGAAGCTCCCCCAGAGCTTCCAGGTTTTAGTTTTGCACATAGGTGTGAATGGGACAAAGAAACAATAAACTGAGAGATATACAAGGCAAAAATCACAGCGTGGGTGTAGCTGCGAGCATCTCTAGCTGTCAGCTCTCTTCCCTGTAGTTCAGAGGGGGTGTAGGTCGTTCTTCACGCTCGATGCAGTTGCACTAATAGGTGCTAAACGTGCTTGGAGTCCTGATTCCTTGGATTGTATTGAGTTCTCACCAGAAAGCTGTAGAATGGAGTTTTGCACCTTGTAATTTTTTTAATTTATAATGGTTTGTGTTATGCTGAAGTATCTATTGCATCAGTGGATAAATTTTGTGTGCAGTGTGAGTATAAGCTGGTAATAACAATAAGAGGCACTGGTTTGTATATAAAGATATTTGGTTTATTTTGTATTTCTACCTTTTTCTTGTTTACTGTACTAATGCTAGCTAATGTACTCTGTAACTACGGGATAGAACATGCTATGTCCAAGCTTTTTTCCTTAACTGCATACATTATCTCTATTGTTTAATACCAAAAAAAAATACTGTAACTCCATCAATATTAGATGCGTGGACATTGTGGTAGCATAGTTGCAGTGTGTATACTTTATGAATTGAAATATAAACTAGTAAAATTGTATAACTATTTTGTTGTTTCATTTCATTTGAACAGGAAGTTCATTAAATATTTTGCAATATAAAACTAATTCTCTTCTTAAAGTAGAAGCAGAAGCATCTGCAGGCTTCTCCAAGACTGAAACTATAGTCATGCTGCAAAGGGCTTTGCTAAAAAAGACTGCATGTTCTAAGTGCTGCCAACACTGGTTTATGTAATAAAATCTAGGGTTTGCTTTGAAAAAAGAAACTGCAGAAATGACCTTGTGCAGCTTGAGACTTGTGACTCAGTATTTCTCAAACATGTCCAATTTAGAACATTTTCTTTCTGCACGGCCCTCCAAATTCTGCTTGAATCTGCAAAATAGATGTAGGCAAGCTCTGCTGATCCCCCTCAGTACCAGATTCCGTGGGCTGAGTGTGGTCCCTGCCGTGCCCCCAGGGTTTTGCAGCCGTGGCCGTGCGACTGGAGCGGGCACTAACTGGGTCACGGGGCAGCTCCGCTACCCAGCCCCGTGTTCTGCAGAGATAACAAGGAGCAAAAATGTATTTTTGTCTCCAGATCGACCAGAGGGGGCTCAGGAAGCAGCCCTGCTCAAGAGGCTCTTGTGATGTCACTTTTCCAGGCCTGCTTCTGCTTTAAGGGAACGGCATTGTGTGGCTGTGCGTGGTCCCTGCTGCTTTGTCTTTCCCAGAGGGACATCCCTTGGTAAGGCCAGCTCTGTGATCTCTCTGTAATTACAACTTTTAATTAAAGTTTAAAGGTAAGTAGGGGAAAGGAAGAAACAACCCAAGCCCAAAGCACTTTATCCACTTGTCTTCCTCGAAGGGACTGAAGAATAGTGTAATAGTGTACTTTGCTCCAAAACTGAGATGGTTAGAGGGAGGGGAAAAGCTGCTTTACTGTTCAGATTTCTTCCACTGCTCAAATAAATATTACCTGCAAATTGCAGGCAGCCCATTTTAGTATGGATGTGGGACATACTGAATTGCTTCACAGCAGTTCATCCCAAACATTTCGGATGTCAGTTTTCAGTCAGTTTCCAGTCAGTGTGGATTGTTTCAGATGCCTGTCTGAGGGGTTCTGATGCATATTTCACTCCATCTCAAATATCCACAGCTAGTTAAGAAAAATGGATCCTGTGCTGAGACATGCATCTTTTGAAGCTCATTTGCATGGAATTACACAAGGAAGCAGGTAAATTTTTAAGATGAGGAAACTGAATTTGCAGATGTCAACGCTACAAGTAAGCAAGGTAACAAACCAGGGACATTGAGTCAGAGCTGCTGTAGGCCCTGTAAGTGAAAAGGAATGAGTGTTTGGCAGCATTTTTGGCATTAACGAGATGGTTATTTGCTGTTAGTCAATCACCTTTCAGTTCACTTGTGCCTCTAAGCTGGGTTTGTGCACTGAACTGGGTTTAATCTCCAGTGCCCCAGGCTCCAGCCGCCAAATGCTGTATCATTAAGTTCCCATGGTCTCAGTGTGGGAGCTCCAGTGTCACAATCCCATTTGTGCTGCAGCTCTTCTTGGCTGCTCAGGGTCCACAGCTGGAAGTGGATATTTGGGACCTCTTGGGAAGTTTTACCTTTAAGTATTGCTGGTAAGCCGTCTGGAAATTTATGTAACCACCTCCCAGACTTTTTTTAGCTGCCCTTCTTATCCGTGGCAGTGCTATAAAGTTCCTGTTATCAAGAGGAGGATTTCACTCCATCTGTTCAACAGCTTGGCTCGCGTTCATCCAGCCTAACTTTAGACGCTTCGGAGGTGCCGAATGGTAAGAGTTTAATCCAGGCAGGTTTTCCAGCCCGGGGCATCGCCGGGCACGTGCCCACTGCCCTGAGCTGAGCTCCTGCTGGATTAAATAAATGACCCACCAGTGGACCCACACGGGATCGCCTTCAGATTTATTTTTATCTCCTCCCCCCCACCTTTTACATTGTGTGGTATTTTTCCTTCTGTATCACCGAAGACAATCAAGGTCTCTGCATGCACAGCCTTCAGGGTTTTGCTAGAATTTACCGCTGGATGTCCTGGGGACTTTGAGGAATGCGGGTCTGCTCGGCCGCGCTCTCTGCGAGCTGGAGGGCAGGGAAATGGGGGCTGAGGGGCTGCAGGGGGAGCATCAGGGAGGGCACCGACCTCCACTGTCCCTCGTGGTGCTCGGAGCTCCTGCCGGAGGGCGATGAGTGGAACCCAGCTCACTCTGAACTGCAAAAGGCAGGTGATTGTCAGAGCTGGGTTCAGCCGAGGAGGAGCTGGGCAAAGCACCCCAAACCCTTGGGCTCCACAAACACCTTTCCAGGGCAGCGTGGCCACCACCACAGCTCCCCCATTGCCCCCTCACGGCTCTCCCATTCCATTGCCCCCTCATGACTCCCCCATTGCCCCCTCATGGCTCCCCCATTATCCCCTCACAGCTCCCTCATGGCTCCCCCATCATCCCCTCTCACCTCCCACCCCCTCCCCGGGGGCGGGGCGCGCGGCCCTGAGGCGAGCCCCGATAGGCCGCTGCGGTGATTGGCAGCCGGGGCAGCCAATGGGGGCGGGCGGCGCCATTTTGTGTGCTGTGAGGGCGGTGGGAGGCTCGTGGTGCCGGGCGTGCCGCCATCTTGTTGCCGTGAGGGCAGGCCCGGTCGGGGGCTGTGGCGGCGAGGGGAGCGCGGCACCGGGGCCAGCACGGACACCGACACTGATACCGACACCGACACTGACACGGCGATGGGCTGCCCGGTGGAAAGGAGCTGCAGAGTGCGGGCCCACTGCTGAGCTGGAGGGCGGCAGAGGCCTTCGCCTCATCAGGGGATCGTGGTGTGAGAAAAATCTATTTTATTCAATTTAGTTAAGGTACAAATACCTGTAAGGTAAAGAAAGTTAGCAGAAAAAGGAAAGTTTCTGTTTCAGTGTGTGCTGGGTGCTCTGGCCACGGAGGTCCAAAAGCACACACCCACCCCAAAAATCATGCTTTTTATGAGTCCCAAGGGTCCCACCTTGTTAGTATAATGAGAGGAGTGGGCCTCGTCTTCTGATTGGATTTGGCATGCCCCTCTGTACAGGGAGACTGGGTCTCCTGGTCAGAATGACCACCCTCCTCTCCACACAAAGGACCTGCCACGTGGCGGGGCCCATTTCAGCCGTATCATTATCTACTTTCATAATTCCCTATTCCTGAACGCAAATTGTCCCTGGCACCAGTTCCAGACAGGACCTGGTACCTTACAACTCCTACGGTACGCCTAAAGAAAGTAATTCCTGAGTTAATGAACTATTTGCTTGTAATAAAACCATATTCTTATATTTCCCACAGTGGGAATCCCCCCAAAGCTCTCCTGGTGTCTGTGGGTGGGGGGAGAGCGCCAGGGCACAGGACAGCAGGACAATAGATCTAAACAATAACTGCTGGAGGTTGGTGACACTCTAGGGAAAACCTGTGCAGAACTTGGAGTGTGGTGTTAGTGGCCCTCGTGGAGGAGATGTCAGATTTTCCCTTGGTTTGCATGGGGTTTGCATTGCCTTGTTTGTCTTTCTCGCCTTGCAGATGCCCCTCAGGCTGAGGAAGGCGGTGAGTGCTTCCCCTGCACCTGAGGAGGTGGGTGGTGTTGGGGACACCCTGTCACAGCTGTGAGAGCTAATACAGTGGAGCTGTTGGATCTGTAATGCGATGAGTGGCTGCCTGGGCTGTTCCCCCCACTGACACCCTGCAGGATGAGAAGCCACTGACACCACTGACTGCTGGTTGAGGCAATTCACAGCTTCCTCCTCCCTGGCACGGGCTCTGCTCAGTCCTGGTGGTGTTGCAGTGCTGGGAGTACTGAAAGCTCAAACAAGGAAAAACAAATCCACTTCTGTAACTCTTAGAACCACTGAGGTCATGCTTGGACAGATGTGTAAAGGGATGCTATTTCTGTGCAGTAATTGATGAGTGTAGAAAAAATACCACTGTAGCTTATAAGTTTATATATGTAATACATACAAATGCAGAGGGTAAATGCTATTGTAAACGGAACTTGAACTAGCAGGAGAAGAATATGATTTATCTGCCCTCCTCCTGAGGACTGTAGAAGTGGTTTGCTAACCAGTTTTGTGAAATAGCTTGTATTTTTAATTGACCAATTGTTCTACTTGGTTTGGCCCAGATTGGCATAGGTGAAATTGCCACAGATGGCACTGTAGAAGTCCTGGACCCTGCAAGACTTCTAAAGAGAAGTGTTAAATAGCAGGAATCATCTTTGTTGAATGCTCTTTAAATGTGAAATTAAATGTTCTCTATACTTTTAGGGAGCTAAAATCTACTTTAATAAAATTCAGCAGTTCAGTAATTCAGGCAATGAACAAATAAAGACAGAATTTGTCAGGATGCCAAGCAGCATCCAGCCAGAAATGCAGATTCAGGTGGCCAGCATTTGCAAAAGCCTCTGTGTGAACCATCGTTTCCTTCCAGCAAATCCAAAATCTGCAATCTGAGCGATACCTGGAGGAGTTACAAGACTAGAATATTCCATATTGTTCTGAGTCTGTTCTGAAAGTTGTGTTATGTCCTTGTCCAAAAATGGTCTGCTAGGAGGAAATGTAGTAAAATTGAAATGTGTTGGAAGTACATCTATGGGACGTGTTTCTAATACATCTTGAACTTGGTTTAAAGTACTGCTAAGTTTCTGATCCTCTCTTGCTTTACTAGTATCAGTTAAGATATGAGGTGTAGCAAACTTTATAGCAAAAGTTTATCACATAATAGAAGGTTTTGACAATACAAAAGTCTTATAATGTACATTGATTAAAATACTAGGGCAAAGGTATTTTTTAATCAGCTTTAGTGGCTTGAGTTGCAGTTGGAGGTGATGTGACCTTAGTTGTTCCCTTGCTCTCTCATGACCTGACCTTAAGGGCCCTTGGTGTGTGGTTTAACTGTGGACATGGCAGTCCCTGGAGGTGATAAGGATTCCCAAGTGCAGGTTGTTTTATGGAAGGGAGCAAGCTGGCTCAGGTATGGTGTCACATAGGTCCACCTTCATCCCAGCCTGTGTGACAAAAGCTGTGCCTTACAGAAAGGGGCTGTGGTGCTTCAGATGGAATGGCAGCCACTGTGGGCTCTGAGGCTCCAGAAGGTGCAGAAGTGATGAGACTTGCAGGCTGCCAGCACTGAGCAGGAGCCCTCCCCATGCCGAGCACACTTAGTGTGTGCCATGAAAACATCCAGGCTGTGTGTTTAAACTCCCTGCTGCGAGCGTCTGTTCATGCACGGAGCTGTCACATCCAGGGGAAAGGGGAGCTGTGGAGCCACAGTTGTAAAAGCTGCTAGGAAGAGGACACTGGAATCACTCCTGATACGGGGTTTGCTAATCTGGCTGGTCAGTTTATACCATGCAGGGAAAAGAAAACTACTGTGCAGATTTTATTTAGTTGCTGTGTCTGAATCAGGGTAGTAAAGGACTCTCTAAGATGAGACAGTGCTGTGCCACTGTCAGCTGTCATGGCAGGAGCAATGAGGGTTTACCAATTCTTTTAAGAACACCACAGCAAACCACTGTGGTTTTGGCAATGTTCTTGGCTGACAAGAAAAAAGGAAGCGACTTAATGCATTCTGTGTCCTGAAGGCTTATGCTTGCTTAAAAAAGTGGTTTTACAGGAATTTAATACCAGTGCCCCAGAGAGAATGGGTGGGAAAGAGGAGGAGGATGAAGGCTGGTTGCTTACAGATGAGTGTATATGTGAGCTCTCCACCTACCCTGGGCATGGTAGGACTGCTGCATAATACCACAGGGAATCACTTGTGGAACAAGATGTTGTCTAGCATGGAGGGGGAAGGATGGTGTTTCTGTGTGATGACAACTGTGCATCTCCCTGAGGTGATTTGTGTGTGGTACCATGCAAACCCACAGCCAGAGGGGCTGTGGCAGCCTGTGCCAGCCTGCTGTGAATTATGGATGACATGGCTGCTGCTGCAGACACAAACAGCAAACTAGAGCTCCTGGGTGCCCCCAGCCTCAGCATTACAGGAAGGGCCTGGTTTTAGAAGCCACCAGCAGCTCAACAGCCTGGACTCTCAATGTCTTTAGAATTAGTTGTGGATGCTGCACATTCCTTTGGTTAGGAGACAGTGAGGAGGTGAGTCATTAGTGTAACTGGCAAGTTCTAAGGTCTGTTCAAGTGACCATTCATTTGGTCTCACTGAGGAAAGTTTAATGTACAGACAGAAGTTGCATGTTTTCAAAATGTAGCAGCATCTTTCTCAAAATTACATTATTCATTAAACCCAGGGTAACTGACCTGTGCAGCTCAAACCCCTGTCCAGGTGCTTGCTTTGTGCTGGATGCAGGAATCCTATGGCTACCTCCAGACCTGCAATATTGGCACTGTAGGAGTTTGTGTAGAACTGCTTTGCAGGGCAACATAATTGAATTTACTGAGCTATAGTTTGTCATCTTGCTCTGGTTTAGCCTTCCTTCTTCTACTGTAATCCAAAGTTACCCAGATTTTAAAAAAAAATCCCTTTGATTAAATCATAACCAGCAGAAAGCTGAGCCTGCCTTTACTGTGAGCAGGAAATCCCACCTTTTGTGTGTGCCACCAAGGGGAAGAGGGAAGTCTTATTTGTGCAGAGTATGTGATCCTTTTCTGAGATCCAAAGGCCTTTTTAGGTTTTTGCCCCATGTTCGTGCCTGGAGCAAGAAAGGGCCTTTTGTTGTAACTGTAACAAGAGTACACACAGGCTTTCTACAGCTTTACAAATAAATGTGCTGGAATGTATAGCCCAAAGTGAAGATGAATTCAGGTCCTGGAAAGCAGAGGCAGCTCCAGTTACTTTCAGTTGACTCAACCAAGGATTGGGGTCACAAAAGGGAAGGATAATTTACAACTTAGCAAATGGGAAAGAGAAGAACTCATTCTAGCTGACTGGATGGAACTCAATCTTGCAGCAAACCACCAAAGTCAGCATTATGTTGTGAGCGATTAAGTGAGGTGACACTTCTCTTCTGGCAGAAAGAGGGGTGCTGTTTTGGGCAGGTTTATAGATGCAGCAGGTTACAAGCTGGCTTGTTACTTGGACATCAGTCAATAAATATCTTTTTCCTGCTTCCTCTGTAATCACTTTTTCAAGGTGATGTTGATTGCAGCAAAGTAAATTGGGCATCCTGCTTGTTAAGCAGATGGTTCCTTCTGCATGGATCTCTTCAGTGTTATGCCAGCAAGGGATGGGGCTGGAGTGGTTAAGCAATGTTGGGAAGGGCCTGAAAATGATGAAGGAGCTCTCTGTTGCAGATTTCAGTGTGTGATTTGTGTGCAGATTCACAGAGAGGGGCACTGCACGGTGCCCAGAGAAAGTAGACGGACTTGGGTATTTGTTGGTTTGGAGGAGCAGGGTGGGGACAAGGGACCGCAACTCACAGCTTCCCTCTTCTCAAGTGAGACACCCTGTCACTGCCTGGGCAAATTGAGTTTAGCTACAGCAGGACAGGAGTAAAACTGTGTAGGAGGTGTCAGGCATTTTCACAGTGAAGAAAGGATGTGCCAGACTCCTTGGACAATACTGGGCCTAAATTGATAAACTTCTCCCAGGCACCACTCCCTTATCAGCCCCTCTTCCATTCCTGCGAGGCCACAGAATGCCCGCCAGCTCCTGGAGTGGGCCCAGCTCATTTCATGAGCTGTCACTGACCAGCAGTTGCCAGGCTGCTGCTGAAGAGCTGTTGGCCTTCTCAGCACCTCCGAGATGATAATCCCAAGAGAGCTTTCGGAATGGTCTCTTGGTAAGCCAGCTAACAGTAGGCATGTGCATAGGTTGGCATTATGCTGATAGACAGCAAAACTTACTTCAGTTTCAGCCAAGTATTAATGATGTTTTCTTAACTGACTGTTCAGTTCTTTGTGGATCTTACTTGCTAAATATTTGATAGAGCTCTGAATTTTAAGAGATGTGTGGTTTAGTTGGCCCCTCAGTCCCTCTTTGTGCACAACTGACGTGTTCGCAGCACACCAGCAGACCGGGCTGGCTGCACGCTGTCCTGTCAAGGGAAAAAGTCTCACACAAAGTCCTGGTTCAGTTACCATGTCTGCTGAGCTGTGGGGTTTCATACATCTCATTTTATTAAGAGCATTCTCTCTTATAGCTTACAACAGTTTTTAGTCCTTAAGTTTGATCTCCTCTAAATTTGATTAATGACCTCTGCTCTCAAGACTTTAATTCAGCATTTCAAAACTGGGAAAAAAACCAGTTCTAAGGACAGTAAGAGTATATGTTAAATGTCTTCTCTACCTTCCCTTCAAGAGTAAAACTGGGTTCTGTAACTCTAGACGACTGGACATCCTTGTATATTCCAGTAAATCTTACCATGAGTTACAGCCTCAAGCAAACAACAACCACACAATTGTCAAAGTATCCCTGACTCCTGTCCTCAGTGGCTCTGGACAGGGAAATTGCTTGGATTTGCTTCAGAGCCTCAAAGGACAAACTGGGACCACAGGAATTTAATGTTTAGGAAATGCAGTGAAATGAGAGGGGGCAGGATAGGAAACAAGTTTGAGAGAACTTTACTTATTCTTTATATATGGAATTTATTTTTTTATAAAATAGACATCTGGTTTTTCTAATTAGCTAAATACTAGGAATTGCCAGTTATCCTTCTGGATTGAGACTTGCCTTCCTGGCTAATCTCATCACAGCCTTCTCTGGGCTTTTCTGTGACTGCTCCCAAGGCAAAACCCCAGAGGTACTTGTGTGCAGCAGCCCTTGCACAGCTGCAGTCCTGTATGCTCTATTCAGTCTCACCTCTGTGAAGGATTGCGTTATGCTTGTCCTAGCATAAATGTGTCTTCTGCTCACATCTCCAAGTCATCTCTGCTAACACTGCAGCCTTCAGAAGCCTGTCTCCCCTTTCTGCTGAGCCTGTTACCTGACTCAAGCAGAACGGACCTCTTTGGTTTGGCTTGCCAGGCTTCAGAAATCCCTTAAAGCCACTTCTCTCCCTGTAACCAAAACCCCCAACCCAATCATTAGGCCATAATTCCTGTTTACAGAGATAAGCTTTTATTGGAGCTATTGGAAGCAAATGGGACATGGTTCCGGTTTTATATACAGAGAAGTCTGTAGCATTGGGTTACAATCAGTGGCAAATGACCCGAGATTACAGTGCAGATCATGTTGTGTACAGTCAGTAACAGTGGCTGGCGTACAAACCACAGCACAGAAGCCAAATGAAGCCGAGTGGACGGGTACAGCAGCACGGAGGAAGCAACTGAATGTACAGAGAGCGTTCCCTTTACATTTGCAGGCTTGTTGGGCTAGTGAGGAGATACAGCTCAATTTCAAATTCACTGTGCAGTTATTTTCTTCCCACTCAACTGCTTCCAAATTAAGAAAATTTCAATGTTCAAATTACATTTTTAATGCTATAAATAGCTACGGTTGTTGCCAAATTACTTTATTCGAAATCGCTTTATTTATAGTATAGTCAGGAATAGTTCAGTCATCATTGTTCTTTACTGATTACAAATTGGGAGAAAACTGAAGGATTTTCAAAGTAGGCTGTAATTAGACCACAAGGATCTCTTGTACTTCATTTGGAAATTTAATTCTGGGTAACTTCTTTTGAGAAAGATTTATTGGGAAGAAAGATTGAATTGTCTACCATATTACTCATTTGTAGAATTCATTCATAGTATTTAAGGTTTGGATAGTTTAAAGGTCATACTTCTTTGTATTCAATGCCATATCCAATCTTAGTGTAAAAATAAACACTCCATCCTCTGTGGATAAATAAATCCATCTGTTGGCTGCAGGTCAGACCTTTATTGGTGAAAGAGATTTAGAAAAATAGACCTTTTCTTTAACATTTAATATGCTGATCCACAAAGGAAAAGTGAAATTCATTCAAGTCTAGAAACAGAAATACAGTACAAGTGATTTATAGAATTGCATTCCTTCCCTCTACAAACTTGCTGAGCATGAAACACTGCCCCAAAGCACTGCCTCTGTCTTTTCCTTGTCATCAGAGAAGTCACATGGTACTCCACTGCCAAATTTCTTGTCAGAAGGGCTCTGCCTCCTGAGGAGTCTTTGCTTAGGAGTTATTTAGGTGGATGGATGGTGTTGGTTTGGGTTATACAAGTGATGACATTTTAAACCCAAATTACAGCAGTTTTAATTGATTTGATTGATGATGATTTTTGGTGGGTGAAAGCTCAAGCATTTAAAAAAAAAGCCTACAAGTTGGACTTGGAAAACAACAGCCTTTCCTCAAAATCTCTACTTCTGAGCCTGCTTCCCATGGATGACCTTCTCAGCAAGGGGCCAGTATGTTTGGCAGCACAGGTTTCATGCTCAACTTCATTACTAAGAACTAGATAGGACTTTAAAAAGCACACAGCCCACTGGGGCTTGCTCTGCTGTAGTACTTCAGTGCTTTTGAGAGCCCCCACCCCAGCAGTGTTGCTCTCTGAGAAGTGCAAGTGTCACAGCCTGGCTCGGGGGCAGCTGAGGATGGTGACATTCCAGAGTGGAAGCAGTAGTTAAGCACCAGTTACTGGCCCCTGCAGAGGCTCAAGAGAACAGAATTGCTTCGTAGAGAGCTGGTCAGCCTAAAAAGCTTAGTCAGTTTGATCAATAAATATTGACTTAGGGTTAGGATCAGAAATAAGACACTGCACCTTGGAACTGGAAGACAGAGTCAACTTCCTTTTCTGTCCAAAAGGAGACTGGCTCCAAAATGTTTGTCCTTAAGGACTTTCATGATGCCTGACGCGTAACTCGCTATGCATGTATGAATGTACCTGTCCCTTTTGCAGGGAACACTAAATGTATGACTGGACAAAGCTTTGAGGCTTTTTTCTGTGATTTTTTTTTTGTGTTTTGTTTTAACCATCTGTTCTGTTTCGTGTTGTCCCTGAAGGCATGTTTACCCACTCCTAAATTATGCAGCATTGCCCAGAGAATGGCTCTGTAGTTGAATATGCTCTCTGCAGTACAGCCTCCCTTTTCCTCCAGTGGATGTGGATTTCCATGCAATAGATGTTATTAGAAAACTACACTTGTCTTTATCCTGTTATTTTGAGCAGGGAAGCAGTGATATGAATTTGAAAACACAGGAAATAATCTGTACAGCAAATCAGAATTTTCATAATTAAATTCATATGATCACTAACTCTTCAAAAGCTGTACTGCTCTGAATGCTGTTCTCCAGCCCACCATTATTCTCCTTAGAGCAGTATCACTTTCCATCTGCTTAGAAACAGTTCTTTGTGGAACTAATGAAAGAAGAATAAATACTGGCTCTCCTACACTGACTTTGTGAGTTTACAGGACGCCCTTACAGAACTCACTCAGTTCAGTTGGGAGTGCAGCAATACACACATTTCCGTATGCATAGATCAGTAAATTGTAGCAGTGCCAGGAGTAAAGCAGAACTTGCCAAGATGTCCTGTTCCTCTTAATTAAGCTTGATTTATATGTGCCTGTTGACTTAAGATGTGGTTAGTGTCCACTGCTGGGATGGTGCAGTACCCTGAGTAACTTTATATTGATTATGCTTACACAAGCTTGTGCTTTTCCAAGAACACAGAAATGGAGCACAAAGAAAGTAAAGAAGTACACCAGGTTGTTTCCATGGAACATTGTTAATCTATTCATAGCAGCTTCAAAGTATGAAGTTAAAACTTACCTTCTGCTCTACTCCCTTCAAAACAGATGAATGCTATGATTAACTCCCCTTTAGCTTAAAAAATAGAAGTGGATAGAATGTCAAAATATGCTTTGCTGGTAAGATGAACCTACTTTGTCATAACTCGTTACACCAATATTGGTGACCTTGAATATGTACATTACAACAGGTAGTTGTGGGAGCAGTATCTGCTTTCCCTTGTTGCCTTGCTCCTCTGTGTAAAGGGAATGCTCTGGGTATTTTTAGAAATAACTGACTGGTATTCCTTTAGGGGAAATTACCATTGTTGCTTTCAATCCCAGAATTCAGGTGCATGCTATATACACTGCCTGCAAGTGCCTCCTTATTTTGGGTAGGGCTGCATCAGAAAAAAGAATTTAATGATTGGATTTCTCGTGTTCCTCCTCTGGAAAACCTGCAATCCTGGCCTTGTTTACTGAACAGAAAAAGAATTTCCTGTAGCAACATCACTAGCAACTTTTGGCTGTATGGATAGTTTAAACCTCTTATCTAACTTCTCACTAACTACTGAAAAGCAATACCAAACCCATCTCCCCCTGCTCTTAGTACACTAAGGCTGCTGGTTTTCCACAGCAGACATAAACCACAGACTCGTGTTAATGGGCTTGGAAAAGGCAGTCCAACTTTCCCTCCAACTTTCTATCTATGAAGCTCTACCTGTAAGACTAGAGAAAGACATTCTACTTAGTTTTCTTCTTTTCTCTCTCTCTCGCCTCAGTCCATTCTGCCAGGACCAGATGCATTCACAAATGGTGCGTTCAAGCAGAAGCTGCACTACACCTCATGAACTGTGAAGCAGCATAAGGCAGCTGGAGCTTCTAGAGCCAGGTAAGAGGCAGGAATGAGGCTTAAGTTTGATTAATGAAAAATTAATTGTGACTCTTACTCAGTCCAGCTCTGCTGTACTAATGAATGAAGGATAGCCAGTTACATTCAATTAATGCCTTTTAAAATTAAGTGTTACTTGTTCTAATAGAGATAACAGTCCAGAGGTTTTCACAAACATGGACTTCTGGCTGGTGAGAAAACATTTTGATGTTGTTTACTTACACAGCATAGAAGAGACTGTAGCTTTAATTATCTTATTGCCCTAAACCTTTGAAGTTAGAAATCAGGTAAATTCAACCTCAGTCTGTGGTTAAAATTTTTATATGCTCTTTACATTCTTACAACTCTCAGTCATCGGTGGATTATTAATTAAACATGGAAGAGTATTCTTCCCCTGAGAAGGCTTCAGCCTGTGCAAGAGTTTCTATAGTCTAGGCTTTTTTTGGGTTCTTTTCAAGTACACTTTACTACTAAACTACCTCTGATACAGTATATATGACCTTAAATTGTACAGAGTTAAGGCACGAAATACAAGATAAAACAACATCTGCTTTAGAACTGCACTTGTCTACACACCACTTTTGGACATTCAGCTCCTCTTAAACAACAAGGTAAATGTGTGGGCTAATGTTTTGTGTAATCACAGGAATTGGAGAAAAAACCCACTTCAATGAATTTAAATCTTATTGTCTGATGAACTTTTCTCTTACCTATCTCTCAGTGAAGCACTGCCTTGCCTACACAGCATCAGACAGGCCCAGCCTGGCAGAAAGAGCACCCTTTCTCCTCAGAGACCCCAGAGGGAGGAACAGGCAGGTGTGTCCTGCTTGTGCTTTTCTGTTATCTCACACATCAGTTACAAACCAACAAGTGAATCAGTCCCATTTCTATGAGCAGAATGGGAAAAAGGAAGATGTGTCAGGAGCACTAGAATACCTGGACATAAATAAGTGTGGATTTAGATGACACAAATAAAGCTAAGGAGATGTAACTCTGGAGTTAAGTAATAAACCAGCTTAATGGTAACAATTCTCTTAATGCCAAATACTTAACTACTAGTTTATATGGTTTATGTTCAAAAGGAAGTGCAGGTAAAACTGCTGCCATGACCCATAGGCCCAGGACTTCGGTACTGAGTTTCTCCCGTGAATTGCTCTAAAATGACTTGAACAGAATATCCTCTTAGACTGGAATGAAACCAATGATCCATTAGACAAGCTGTCTCCTGTTGTACAGACAGCAGATTCAACTACACTGGCCCTTTGCTTTGCTTTAAACAAGTCAATAAAGTGTCTCACTTTTCACTAGATTATTCAGCAGGAAGCCCAAGAGGGTCTGTGTGCCGAACATTCGAGCTGAGTTACTGTTTCTTGAGACGGAACAGCCATTCCTAACAGAGCTCCTCAGTGAGCCCAGCACAGAGCTCATTTTCATTCTTTTGATGCCAGAGAGGGGAGGCCTTAGCTTCAGGACTGAGAACAGCAATCTGAACTTCATGTTTACACATCTTATCATGGATCCAAAGGACTCGCAGCAGCAGAGTTCTTGTGCTGTTTCCCAGAGCCACCGGAAATAGGAGCTGTTTTTGTAAGCTGCTTCTGTGACTTGGAACTCACTGGAGCTGGGACATAGTTTTCCCTTGATTAAGTAACAGGCAACTGTCTACTGAGAATTTAGCTAAAGGCAAGAAGTTCTAATACCGAGTGTATCTTGGCACACCAAACACAAGAGGCAGAGGGAAACTTGCCATTTTGTCTGAGTAAAGACTGAAATACAGTCTTGTCTGGCTGCTCTTCATCTGTACAGATCCAGAGAGATGTTCAGGAATCCCACCTCTAGACTGGCTCTCAGAAGTACAGATGCAGGATTAGAAATGAAGCAAGGGACGCTTCATTTCAGGGAATTGGTGACTGAAAGGACAGGGACTGCCAGGCTCACTCTCCTGGGGCATTGCTGCGACTGGATCAGGGATGGCATGTTAAAGCTGCTCACATTTATTGCTATCTTGGAGATTAAGAAATGACAAGAGATTGATGTTCCACAGCTGAACAGCCAACAAACAGGAGATTTTTTTTTTCCTAGACTACTTGAAAAATCTCCATGCTCCTCCTCCTGCATTTTCTACTGCCTGATAATCTGAGGAACTTGTTGTCAGAGAAATTATTTTCAATAGCTCCATGAAAGCAAAAAGCCTCAAATTATTTTAGATTTATGCACTTTTCCCCAATTAAGTTCTTTCAGGGGCTTGAGGGCACAGTCTTTTATTGAGTATGACACACTTTAAATCTTTTTTTTCGTACCAGAAGGCAAGTGTTCTCAAAGAAAGAATCCTTGTCTCCAGAGATCATAGATACTAGAGTAGCTTTCAGATCTTTGTAAATGAGTAGGAATAGTCCTCTGGCACATGAATACATTGAAATATTTGTAGGAAAACCAATTTCTTTGAAGTGCTTCATAGTCTGATTAAAAGTTTTTAAGAATCTAGACACTTCCATGTAACAATTCCTTAATTTGAGAGAATTAGCTATTATTGGGATACTAGAAGGTGATCAGAAAGGGCAGGACAGGAGGACAGAGTTGACAGAAGCAAAGGGTATTTGACAGCAGTGAAAGTCCCGGCAGCAGCATTTACAGCACATTAAGTGGGAGCCATGACAATTGCTGAGTCATCTAATTAGTTCACACTGGCTACACCACAGCAAATTAGCCAGATTAGGAACCACCTACCCAGGCACTAAATTGCCTTTGTGAGGGTTGGATTGGGCACTGTGTCCAACAGGAATTGCTTGGGCAACCAAGCCCGCATGTTACACATTCCCTTCATGAGCATAGGCTGGCCTTCCTCCATCCAGCTGGCAGCACGCCCAGGAATAAGGTCACCATGTTCCAGCTCCTCAATGTGTGCTTAGGGAAGACAGCAAGCACTGGCAGAGAGACACGATGGCAGGAAGCATCATGTCCCAAGCTTTGAGCCAGCCAAGCCCTCCAAACCAATCTGGCTACTCTGCAACCTCTAGGTGTAGAACATGGCTGGAGGAGTCTCCTATGGCTGGCAAAGTAGGACTGAAGCAGAGCCCCAAAGCTCACAATGTGGTTTCAAAGTCAATGCCATTCACCTCCAGCACAGATAACACATCAAACAGGTCAGTTCTTTATTGTAAATCTCTGGCTTCTTTTAATCCTTTAAGTGCCAGACACCATCTCCCAAAATACACATGATCATCTGGTTAGCTAAAACTAGCGCTAAGGTGGGTAGTGTACAGGCACAGACTTTCCCTGGTCTCCTATTTATAGATGTACTAATTGAAAGGAACTTCTTCAGAATTCTTTTCCATGAACCAGAAATTCAAACTGTAGACTAACATTTCTGCTTCCCTGGAAAGGTGCTGCAGAATGGGCAGCAATCCTGGCAGCTGCACAAAGCAGATGGAACCAGGTGTACGTGTTTGGCCGCTGGGCATGTGCAGAAACACAAAGCTCAGCAGCCCTAACACAGACCTCCAGCCTCACAGAAAAGGCACTTCAATCCACGCTCCTGGGAGGGGGCTTTCAAAAGGAAACCTACAAGTATTACGCAGAAAAAGAGCTTCTAGTTCTGCCTTAGCAAAATAGTGCTTGTTGCAACACTGATGAAGCAGATGTTACCCAAATTACTCATCAGATAACAGCCTGGTATTTCAGTTAGGTTAAAACCTACTGAGAGAATTTGGCTGCTCTCTCAAATGCCAGGGCGTTAGACACTTAAGAGCCTACTCTGTGACCCTTCAACACATGGGGCTATTCCGCTCAAGTTCCACATCAATGAGAGGGGTTCTCAGGCAATCCTGCACCCTTGGGTCTTATCTCTGATTCCAAGTGGCTGCAGAACCCAGGATTTAGGAGTCTTAAGTACCCTGTGTGTTTCCCATGTCCTTTTCCACGAGGAAAAGGTTCTCTCCCACTGTGAAGGGAGGCAGCAAAGGCAAGAGGACATTTCAGACATAAGTAGTGCATTACAAACACCAGTGTATTAGAGAAATTTAGAGAAAAAAGGTCCAACAAAGTGAGAATCAAAACAGAAAAAAACCAGCAGGAGTGTGGAAGACTTAGGATTGTAAGAGTTAAAAGTGAGATGGCAAGAAAAATAGGGAAATTCACAGTCACAGCAGTTCTTATGGAAAGAAACACAGATAGATTAAGCTGCCAAGCACAGTCCACGAAGAAGCAGATCAAATAAGAGTCAGCAAGATGTTTATTATCAGTCCTTGAACTGGACAGTGCTTGTCAGGCTGACAGCAGTTAAGCTTAGGAAAGGAATACTCAGGAGAAGTTCATTATAATGAACTTTAACACATATAAACTCCTGTCTGCAGGAGGCAGAGCAGCTGCTGCTCTGCAGTCAGCACTGCCGGGCCTGGCAGGCTGAAAAATGAGCCCAGTTTTAAGTGAGCATCAGCCTCAGCCCCAAGTTTGTACCTTGAATACATCAGATGGAAAGGATAAGGACGTTCTGAGGGCTCCTCAGCTGTCTTGCAATGTCATTGAAGGGTTCTGTGCTTCCGGGGCCAGCCCCTGCAACAGCTCCCCAGGTGCCACCTGGGAGCTCAGGTTCTTGCCCACAGGAGCAAAGCTGATGCTGTCCAGCAGCTCTTTATCAGCCTATGAATTCTACCCAGACATATCCTGAGGTATGGATAACCCAGACATATCCTGAGGTATGGATAACCTACACATGCAGTTATTTAGTGAAGTAGATGGTTCAGGATTAAAATCAAACACAGTTTGTATTTGCTGTTGTAGTTTGATGCAGAAGAACCTTTGGGCTGGATACACCACTATGTATTCTGTACCAAATGGTTTGCTGTTTGACACCAGTATAAACTGTGATCAGTCAGGGGGTTTTTATGTTTCAATCTCTGTATTGAGACCAAAAATGCTAATACATCATCATCAACTCGCTCCCTTTTGCTTTTTTATTTTTTAAGCATTTTTATATAAAAAGAGTTGTTTCCAGCAACTTGAAGTACTGCACTTCTGCAGTTCTGTACTATGCAACTTTGCATAATGCAAGGTTTAAAAGGCAAATAAAAAAATACTATTTTAAAACTACACATATCATGTGCACCGATAGGTCATAATCCAAACCCATTTTAATCCAAGTAAAATGTGTTAACACATTTACTACAGAACTGAAAACAATTATTTATGGATGGCTGTATCCTAATTTCCAGCTGTAGAAAACCACAGCTAAGCAAATGATTCACGCAGAGATAAATCCCTGCCTGCCGTCCTCTCCTCCCCTGCACCCATGGGAGGGAAGCAAACTTGGCTGCTTCCTGAATTAATTTGGTCTAATGTAATTTGATCTCTGCAGATTTTAACTGTAATATCATCAAAGCCTTTCCTTCTTCATTTGGAGTTTAGCTTTAATAGTTTAGGGAAATAATTTCTCTCATTCTTAGTTTGTTCGTGCCACCCATCCCACATTGCCAGGACCAAGGTGTGGCCTCCAGAGCCTGGCTTTGGTACCTACCCAAATGTATCCACAGGGATGCAGGGAGTGCAGTGCCTGACACAGCAGGAGCAATACAGCTTTTTATGCTACACAAGAGAAAAATATTTGAAGAACAGTCTGTTGACAAAACCAAACAATTTCTTTTTTAACTGAAAGTGGGGCATTTGAATTGGCCTTGAGAAACACAAAGTTGGGATTCAGACCTATGTATTGCCTCTTTAAACACTGAGTTAAACAAGACATAATAAAAACGCGCCGTATACAAGATTGTCACAGATATATGAGATTCTTAGAAAAAAAGCAATAAAAATATTCTTTAAGCTGAAAATAAAATCTCTTACCTTTTATATCAGGATCTCAGCTTACAGTCACTACATTTCTGCTTATTTTATACAAGTGCATATGGCTACGAAGGTCCGGAGAGAATGAGAATAAAGTGGAATTAACCTGCTGAAAACTGCTCAGAAGTCTTAAGCTGCAACATATAGATGTTCCAATACCATTTAAAAAAACATTCACCTTCCAGTTATTGCTGATTGACAATCTCAAAGTATCAACATATAAATATTCAAGAGGAAAAAACCTCAGTAAATTTAGAGCAGCAAAGTTTTTTTGAACCGGATGTTTCCCAAATACTGTGTTTTCCTATCATTTGGTGATTATTTTAAGAGACACAAAAGCAATCCACTTGACTTTCCAGTTCAAGTCTATCCTTTTTGTGCCTCATATCAATGTTGTGGGGAAGAGAGAGAGAGAATATATCACTCAGTTACATTTTGGAAAAAATATATATTCTTTTTTCTACCTTTTTGCTACATTTCATGTCTGCTGACATGCACAATGGTACAAAGCACTGCTGCTTCAGGAGTGACCATTGCATGGCTCTGTAGCAACTTTTGTAGGAAACATGCAAATACAGCATAGTATTAAAATTCTGAGGGACTTCAATAGTGAAAGTAAAGGCAGATTTCACTGCTTGAAGCAGCACTCGGCCCGGGCTGTGCCTTGGTTTGGTGGTTGGTTTTTTCCCCACCCCCGACACACCAGTCTTTCCCTTTCAGTGTAAAGAAATAACCAGAAGTATATACACATCTATTGCTATGTACCCAAAGAGAGGACTGTGGCTTGGACTAAGTATTGCTTTTTGTTCCATGGAGCAAAGTTCAAGAAGTGAGAAAAACACTTTAAAAAAAAAGAAAAAAAAGGAAAAAAGCTCAGATTCCATGTCTGAAGTTGAGAAACCTCAAAACGAGCCACGTTTGTTCTTGCTTTTAAGACATGTACAAAATGCCATTTGGAGCCACACAACCTGATGGTTCTAGAAGTCAGAGAAGAAATCTTGAGGGCCCAAGTGAATAATAAAAGGTGCGATGCTGAGAGGCTGGCAATAGGGACTGTCAATGAAAAAACCACCTACAGTGGGAGAAGAGCAGAGAAGCAAAAACCTCACGTTAATTGCTGAGACTGGCTGAGGCTAAAGCTCCATTTAAATTTCTCTGCTCTTTCAGCTGCAAGTGGAATTTTCATTGTAAAATGGGCACTTTGAATTCTTTGAAGGTATTGAAACATCTAACACTTCCAAGGTTACCACTTTCTAAACAAAGAACTGACAGCTCATTCATATTTTCAGTAAAGCAGAGAAATGTAAAATATGCAGCAAGGGGGCAAGTTTACAATGTGGTTAGTAACTCCCAACAAATGACAAAAAATAAAAAATGACTTTTATAAATCATCTGAAATGACTGCCATCATGTTGGAAAAGAGCATAGCGCCCTTCTTGTCTTTGAAATAAGAACAAGATTTTGGCTTACGAATGTTCATTGTATAGAATTGGTTCACAGAATATTTGGTTTGAAATTTTACCAAGCTGGGGATTCAGGACACAAAAAAAAAACCCAAAAAACTACAAACAGTTGCCAATTAGGGGAACTCCAAAAGAGGGGGGGGGGGGGAAATGTTTGTGGAGGGAGGAATAGGAGCTCTCGGGAAGCCGGCGGCGTTAAAGGTGCTGTCAAACTACG
>JAWWTY010000036.1:1476229-1524391 GCA_035222235.1 Margarornis squamiger | reverse complement strand
CCCCCCCCCCCCCCCCCCCCCCCCCCCCCCCCCCCCCCCCCACAGGGGGGGGGAGGAAAGAGTCCTTTAATGAATATTTGATTAACAAAAATGGGCTCTGATCAGCCATGCTTTTTCTGCTCCGTGATGGCTTCCTTTCATCCATAGGCCAGCAAACGAGATCAGTGATTTCTGAGCACCTCTCAATTTGAGTCCATCCCCAGACCCTGCTCTGTGTCCACGCTGCTGCGGGGGCTCACCAGGCTCACCCCTCCTGGCCAGCAATGTACGGTTTATTAAAGTACCACCAGCACCAAGGGAAGCGAGAGCTACGGCAGAAGGAAACCCACTGAAATGTAAACACATTCCTAAGCACAAATACTTAGCTTAAGAATAACAGCTGCAGTTAATTCCAAGGAAAGCAGCTTGTTCTGTAAGCCACCCCTTATTCAGCTTTTCTAATATTTCTTTCCCTCTGAGGGGGTGTGGGGGAGGAGGAACTTTACGTTGCTTTAAGCACCAGTTTTACACCCTTGCCACATAGAAAGCCCCCCCTGCCTCAGCAGCAGAGTCTGTTAGAGACCAGGGGATAAAGGCAAATCTTTGGAAGAGCAGGAACAAAAGCCAACCTACAGAAAAGCAATGGGTGAGGGCTGAGGAGAGAGTGCAACCAACAATGCTGCTTATTTGTGGGGTGATACCTTAATAAAGACCACTGGAATCCCTCGTCAGAGCCCACAGCAGTCCACAATCCCTGGAGACTCCAATCGGGGAGCTGGGGCCTGTCCTGGAATTTCAGACAGGTGCACACACTCCTCACGGAAAAGAGGATTCTTTGGGTTTGAGCACCAACTCTTAGAAAGTACTGGCCTATGGCTGAAGTGTGTCACTTTTCACAGCAGCACTCAACAAGAACTGGGACAATTAAATAGCAAGTTTTCATGGGGACCTTGTTGCTGCTTTAGATTCTTATAAATGTAAGGGGGAAAGGAGAACCTTTGGTTTAATAGACAATTAACAACTAAAATGCTTTCTGTAGAAATGGTGGATGGAAAATCAAGGGTGGGCAGACAATCGTAAAAGTGAAGAAGGCCACAAGAACAAGTGCAATTTTTTTCTTTTTTTTTTCCCTCTTATTTTTTTGTGAGAAGAGAAAAGAAAGGAAAACAAGCAGCTTTTGAGCTCTAAAGAACCTGATTGCAACATTATTGTCGTCCTTTCTCTGGGCAATACGGGTGTAATGTGTATCCCTGGAATTGCATAACAACTCCTTCTGTGGGAACTTCCTTTGTTTAATACTTGTTTCACAGAATGCAGCCTTATACAGAGACAGCCTAAGATTAATTCCCTTTGTTTTTTGTTTTTCAGCATTTCGTGTATGAGTGAAAAGTCTTCTTGGATAATTAAGACTGTGTCTAAAATCACAGTTACAGTATGCTGATCTATATGGAAACTCAGGTACTGATGCTTAACTATAAAAAATAAGATAAAACAATATTTTAACCCATATTGTACTAAGTTTATTACACCATAATATTTACAAAGTTAAATGTTAACTGTAAAGTTTCTATCATGTGGGTTTGGTGTTTGTTTTTTTTTAATTTTTTTTTTTTTTTTTTTAAAGAACTATGCCCTGCATTTAATAACCCTAGAGCAAGTACAGGTCATTAACTGAGTCTGTGTGACTGCATTAGGAAACAGGCAGTACTCTTGTGTTACAACAAAACAGTTTATTTGTGATCAGTGTTTTATATTCTATACATCCTTCACAAATTTAATTTTACATAATCGGATACTTCATTTAAAACGTAAGATTTAAGCTTCTAGTTCTTCCCTATAACAGAAGGCTGGTATAAGTTATTTGAAAATGAGGTAACATTTCACAGAACATTTTTTTCAAGTTTTAGAGAACTAAATTTGCATTTTGTTAAAATCAAAAAGTAGGAAAAAGATGTTTCTTTACAAATGACTTTGCTCAAGTATGTGTTCAAAGAAAACAGGATAAAAAGGCTTTTTTTCTTCTAACATTCTGTACTGTACTGTGTTGTTCAATCAATAGGAATTAGCTTCTGCCATTTGCTAAAAGAATGAGTAGTGGGGAACGGGGTAAGTTGGGAATTTCATAACTGGTAACAGAACCATTCTCTTGGGTAAACCTACAGAGAGAAGAAAGGGAGAGGACTCCAAATAAGTTCAGCAATCCAAGAAAGTCAGATAAGAGCTTACAGTAGTGTTCTCATTAACCTTTTCCAGATCAGTCAGTCAATGGGATTTCAGGGTGCAGAGTCCCATGAGCAGTAACACTTAACCATTTTGCACTATTTCAGACAGATGGTTGGCTTAAAGTCTGCTTTTATTTTTGTCCTGGTGTTTGGTAAAATTAAAGGAAGTGATATTCTCAAAGCAGAGTGTGTATTTGGACTTGAAGCTCTACTTCATGATCTTTATGGTAATTAATCTCTACTAGCTCATTCTGAGTTAATTTCACAGGCCAGTTGCAATTGCAGATATTCTAGACAGGCACTGCTGTGCATAAAATACAACTCACAGGGAAACTGTTCAGCAGTTTTGATCAGCATCCAGGTAGGTCAGCCAAAAATCAAGCACCTACAGTAAATTCTGCATCTGCTTCCTTATTCTGCATTCCCTCTCCTGTATTGAAGTGGCAAATCTGGAAAGATTAACATCTGCCTGATTTCATGATTATTTTAGAGTTCTTGTGGCCTCACAAACTTCTCCACAATTAAATGTTTGGTTTTTTAATCTTGCCTATTTAAATTCTAGTATTTAACCTATGTATCCATTTAGAAATCACAAAGCAGCAACAGCAGGTATTCCAGAGCACCAGATGATCAAAGTGAAGTTTCCCAACATGCAACAGCTTACAAAGGCAAGGAGACATGTTTACCTTACAGCCAGAAAGCATTATCCCAGAACTTCGCATCACAATCATCAGACATTAAAAACTGAAACTCTTTATGTGAAAAATGGGAGCATCCAATTCCACAACGCTTTGAAGTCAGTGATATGTCACATATACACAGCTAAGTGCTTAAAATCCAGCTCCCAAAAGAGGCATAATGAGGAAAAAACCACAAAACAGAAGGAATGAATTAAAAAAGCAAGAAAAGCTGCAAAAAAAGTTGGTAACAGTTGTATTCATGTCTGCAGCAGGGAAAGGATTCCACATGTCACAGTGTGCCACTGCCTGTGATGTGCAGATACCACTCATCCTAGTCACAGTCTGAGATTGTGGCTTGGAAAGAACCAAAGGGATTTTTTAAAAATCCATACCCTGAACTAAGTTTCCTTTCATTTTTCCCTGAGGAAACATGTAGCTGTCCCTTGTGTGATGCACCACAAAGGACAACACCCCAAGAGGCAGCCCTGCTGCCCTTCTGTCAGAGCACGTGGGCAGTCAGCAGGTCTAAAACTAGAGAGGTTTGCTCCAATTTTGAGGGGAGAATTCCACACTGAGTGTAGCCCATGGGCCCATCCTCCATCCCCTTCAGTACAGAATTGAACCAGTTGGTCCCAGTCAGGCAAAGCAAACATTTTCAATAAAGCAGCAGTATTCTTCCCCTCTTAGAGCTTGTACTGCTGGAAAAGTCATGAAATCAACATTTCAAACTATTTCAAACTTTTATAATGGTATCAGGGGAGTTGGCATTGCCCAAGTTACACAGATCTGTGAGCAACAAGCATCGCAAATGCTAAAAAGCAAAAGTTTCCCATGGGAAAAAGTGCAGGCCTTGAAACGTGCTGGTCATTCAAGCTGCAGGCTGTGAGCAGTCCCTGCCATAGGAGAGGCTGCTGGGACTGGTTCTGGGGGACTCACTTTGTGTGTGCCAGGACATATCACTGACTCCAAACTGCTCTGCTCCCATTGCCACATAAACCTCATTCAAAGTAACCAAAAGGGCCGGTTAGAGGAATGCATTGTTAGTCCAGCGTCAAACAAGCCAGTGGGGAGGGAGAAGCCGAGTTAAGAAAAACCCTTCCATCACAGCTCTCTGGTCATCAGCTCATTTTACAATCTCCATGAAACCAGTGCTTTGCCAGCCTAGTATCATATGTTTCATAGTAAAAAGCCTTGTGGCAAATGACCATGTCCTGGCTGCCTTCAGTCTGATCACTAACAGTCCAAGCTACCCAAACCCATCCTGTTGTCCCAAGCAGTGGTGGTTCAGCTTGTGGGGTGGGGGTGTATTTGCCCATGGCCTTCACAGAGTTGACAGCATTAAGGGAGATGTGTCCACAAGCCACTTACACTTGGGGACAAACATTTTACCAATGTTACTGTAATGCCACTTAACTAAATCTGGGTCAGAGATGCTGAAATAGGCCCTTCGGTAGTCTTTGAATGGAGAACGGATTGGCTGTAAAAAGTAAGGGAACTACTTCAAGTGGGTTCCAGTATGAAGGAAACAGGCAATTAGAACAAGCAGTCCTTCCACAGACCAGGCAAAGCAGAGGCAAAAAGCTACTCCAACCAAAAAAGAACCACAAGGTTATGGCATAAAAGTAGTGTTGTTGTCATGGTTTAAGAGCTTTAATCTCTTTGAATTTCTCCTGGCACTGCCACATTTGGACTGCCACCCCCGTTCCTGCCTGGTCTCTAAGTGTGAATGACTGGGCTATACGTACCGTAGGCTGGCGCCGCTGTGCTGTACCCATACGGTGCTCCGTAGCCTGCAAGGAAACACAGACACGGCGTCAGTCCCTGCAGCACCTGGGCACAACCAGCATCTGCTCACCTGCTCTGGAGCAGGCACCCCTCTGCTACCTGAAACAGACTCACAGCAGGACATGCAAATACTGCTGAAAACACCAACATCTCTCTGTGTGGTGGCTTGAAGAACAAGCTGCCCAGGGACTTTCTCAAGCCTCAGCATCAAAGAGCTAAATTCCCTATTTCGTTTCCTCAGCATTTTCTCTTCAGCTGAATCCCTCAAGTCTGCACTGTCAGAGCATGGAGTTGGCATGACCCAGACATCCTGTATTTGTTTGTGTTCATGCAGAGAACAGTCATTTTCCTAAATTTCCATTATAAAAGAGGGGAATGCTGGATGCCTGTGACAGATGTCACATCCTCATCGGTAAAGCTCCTGTGAATTCTGCTTTTTCTGCCATTTCTAGCAGACAAAGCTCCACAGAGAACATCTGAACACCTCCACACAAAGAGCAGGATCGTTTTCCCCCAGAGAGCAGAGTGTGACTTCTGGAGGGAGACAAAAAGCAGAGGTGACACCAGCACTGGTTACTACATCTGAGTAGTTCATGGAGGCTTTACAGGGTTTTTTTCTGGTGAGATTGCTTGTGTCATCACAAAAAGCAAGAGATTTCTGAGAAGAATAGGGGATGGAGAGAAATAATCTGCGAAGGCCAAGGCCAATAAAAGCTTAACTACAGCGACTGGGAAATTAAACTTATTTCTGGAGTAATTCCACCCTGGCAAGAAGCATGCCCCTGGCAGGTTAAAGTGTCTCATAAATGACTCCTCAGGCAGACAGACAGTTCCAAAAACAATGTTAACAGCCATTAAAAATGAATTACTGGGTTTTAATATTTAAAAGGACATGACCATACAGGAACAATGAAGACAACGTGCTGCTGACTGTGCCAGGAAGGAAGGCTCCCAAACAACTGGGCTGTGCTACTGGCACATGTGAGCTGCTGGAGGATGTAATTAGTACTCCTGCTGTAATCTGAAAACCTGAGCATGAGGAATGTATGTGTTATTTTCTGGGAGCTATTGGATTTGCTCTAACTAAGGCATCTAACTTCAGCATCTCATTCTTAAAAATCTGTGGTTCTTATAACAAGTGAAAGCAATGTCTGGATTCCCTTCACGTGTCACCTGCAAACCTCAGACATTTGTAGAGTCATAAAGAAAATGCACAAAGAAAATGCACTTTTAAAAGTAAGGGGAAGGAGAAAGTGCCCATTTTGTTAAAATGTGAAATTTGGACTTCCAAAGCTGTTTCTGCCAATCAGAACAATGTAGTGGGGATGATGTTCACATTAGCCACAGTATGAACAGAAATTCTTTTCCTTCTGGCCACCACAAAAGCTACTAATAGATGCTCCCAGCTCATGTAGAAAGTTTCTGGGAGCTCAGGGACTCCTGAGCCTGCCAACTTCATGTCCACAAGGGTGTCTTGGGAAAGCCACTCCTAATGCTAAACAGCACATGATCCAGGAGGTTCTTATGTAGGAAGAGAGTTTTGGGAACTGTGCCACAGCAGTGAACTATGAAGAAGACAAATCATAAAATAATAAAGCCAGGAAAGCCATTATGCCGATAACTGTGTGCTCTGTGCACATCAAGCTTCAAGTTGTACACTCATAAAGGACACACACTGCCAGCTCTCCAGCTCTTTGATTTATTTAAAGCCCCATGAATTCTGCCTTCTGCTTCCTCTCAGATGATTAAAGGAATCACTTACACAGGTGATTGCCACACATGAAAAAGAACACCCTGGCAGACAAAAATGACAGTATGGGCTCTGAGTGTGGTGCCTTACCTGGTGTTATGTATCCAGTAGCAGCAGCTGCCCCGACAAATGCCCCTCGTGTTAAAGCACCTCGTCCTCTGCCTCGAACAGCCTGGACTGCTGCAGAAACAGCTGTATTGACAACCCCTTTAGTCTGCCCAGAGTGACAAAAGAGAGCAATGGAGAGAGTGAAAGCGTTGCTGGAATACAAGGCCACCTGCATTAAATCAGCCCTTTCAGAGAGCTCTGTGCCATGCCAGGCTGGCTGGGCGCAGGCTGCAGAGGTGTGTGCGGGAGGATGTGACTGACAGGAACACGGGGGGGCCCTGGCCCGGGCACTGACTGCAGAGCCCAGCAGCTCCCTCACTCACACCCTGCTATTTACCTCACCTCTGGTCAGGACTGAACACCAGTGCCCTCTGACTCCCTGTCTGCTGCTCCTCCCTGCCGTGCTTCCCACCTCCTCTTCCACCACCTTCCTCTGCTCGACCTACAGCATTGTCTTGGCTTCTCTCTTACCCATGTAACTGCAAGCAGGGCCAGCATTTCACCCCAAAGACAACCAACCACCTCACGACAGCACCAGCCTGCCCTAACCTCCCTTTACTGGAATGCTGCCTCCTGTATCGAGAAACAACCCAGAGCTGGGATAACAGAGCTCTCCAAAAAGCAAAGAACAATTCTTACCTGAGGAAGAATCTTCTTTTTCTTGTTGTTCGCTGCATTAGGCCCAGAAAACAGTTTTTCAAGTGCTGCTAATGCAGCACTTGCTTTTGCTACTTTCTTGTTTGGGCCTGCACCTCTGAACTTCTGCCCATCTACTTCTACCTGAAAATTGAGACATGGGATTATGCCTAGTATTGATCCTTGGGGATACCATGCTGCACCCACTGGACTGAGGTGCCACTGACAGAGAACTTGAGTAGGAAAAGATCCTCCGTGTTTTATGTGACAAATTTCTATTCATTCTACACATGAAGCTGGTAAAGTATACCAGAGTGATCCTGGGAACCAGTGTATCACAGATACTGGGAATCAGGAAACTACAAGTGCAATTCAGAGAGGGCTGGTATCTCTTGGATACTGGATTTAGCCTGTACCCTGGAGCCTGCCTGGACAGGAATCACGTGAGGCTTGCCTCATCTTTATCAATGCCTTACAGACCAGCATCCTTGCCTACACTATACACACACTGTTTAACTGGGATGAGCCCAGTGCTACTCCAGAGACAGCATAAATACATGAAGAAATAAGATGAGTTTGCCCTCTGCTACAGTCATTGCAAATACCCCAGTATGTCAGCAGTAGGAGGTTCAAATGAGCTCACTGACATGGGGTTACCAAGTAAGTTTGCAAAATGTGCCAATGGGGTATTTTTGTCAAGCTGTGGATCTTCTACTCCCCTCCTCCTCCTCCTGTTAAGACTTGATAGCTTGGGGTTATCAGAATCCAGTTTTAATTCTCACTGTGTTTTTCCAAAGCATGAAGGATATTCCTCTCCCCAGTCAAATCATCACAGCAGCAATGAGAGATACAATAACCTGAGAACATCACTGCCACAGATGTGTGTTGCAAAAAGCAAAATAGGAAAGATGACTGAGCCACTGGTAATAAAACACCTCAGCATCTGCCCCTCTGCTCCACTCACCTCCATCACAAAGCGCTTGTCGTGGCTTCCACCAGTCTCGGAGATGAGCTCGTACTTGAGGCCCCTTCTCTTTTCATTGAGCTCCATCACTGGGTTTTTGCCACTTGCTGTGAGTATGGGACCCTGAGTTCTTACCTAGAGAGACATTCAGGCTGTTACTTTAGAGCCTTTATCTCTCCAAAAGGCAGCCAAAGCTCCTGGGTCCCAGGTAACACTGCCCTGGCTGCAGCAACACATGCTGCACTGGCAGAGCAGATGGGAAGTCTCTGAAGGAGGGCAGGAGGACAAACAATGGTGTCAAAGAAGTCACACCCATTTATTTTTCTTGGTGAGGGCAGTGTCCTCATGGCCTGGTGTGGTGCCTGCACAACCTGAACATTGCACCAGCTGCACTTGGAACTACAGCCCTGAGAGAATCCAAAGCTGAGGGTGGGGCCGTGGTGTCAAGTTCCTTGCAAGGGAAGACTTTATCACTGAAAGGAGAGACCAGCCTTCCCAGCCCTGCACACGTCTCTGCTCGGTCTAATTATGTCCTGGCACTACCAAGCTCTGACTGAAGAAGTCGCATATCCCAGGTCACGTGTTTCAGCAGAAATATCTGCAAGTGTTTGGAAAGCAAGGAAGCTAAAGCTGAGATCTCAGCACACCAGTGGATCAGATGTTTTAACATCTTGACAAGTAGAAGAACAGAACAAAAAACCCCCAACCAATGAAAAACAAAAACCCAAAGCCCACAGGTCTGTCACTTACACTTTCAATGCAGTCCTCACCTCTAGGGTAGCGGAGGTGTCAGCTGTGGAATTTCCAGTATTATTGCTTGAGATTGAAGACGTTGTTTCGTTTTTACCTTCAGTATCTGATTTTTCATCAGAACTCACACACTCCACATCTGCATCAAAACCAGTGGGATACCCCATTGCTTGTAAAACCTACAGCAAAGCCATGTGAAATGAACTGTGACAGAGGCAGCAGAACAGGAACAAATACAAAGTTGATCACAACACAAAAAAACTCCACCATAGACTTAATAAAAGCAGATTGCTTAGAATGTTAGTTTTCTCCTATTTGAAATGGAGATATCCATTTCAGTGGATATCAGTGGGGAATACAATATCAATGGGGAAAATAACTTTAGGTTTCCAATAGTGGAATCAACACAGACAAGAATTTTAGTCTCAAAGATAGCAATTACTCATGAGCATCATTCATCATCTGAGAATTCCTTGTAAAATAAGAGATTAAAGACACTGTTTAACAGCACAGTAAGGAGATTGTTTCATGCACGATTTGCCCCCTCTCTCTGTCTATGGACAGATCAGGAGATGGACTGTAGGGCAAGCAAGACAAACAGTCTTGTGAGAATTACAGCCTTGTACTTGTACAAGATGGTACTTCTGGAGCTCAATTCCTTCAAAAACATGCTCCACTAGCAAGGCCAGCCTCTCCCTTAACCACCTTCCTGACCCAGCTGTGCAGAGCTATCAGACATGGGGCCAAAGCAATCGGAAAAGAATGTGAGGCTCTGCTGAAAATTTAGTCCCAAGAACAAAGTCTGCAAAAATCACTTTGTTCCAACCCTGAGCTGAGAACTGCACAGGTAACCCCAGGCTTAGCTCCCGTTCAATCAGGGTACATCTGGCTGCATTTTCAGGCCTTCTACATTTTAAAAAGGCCAGATTAGAATGTGAAATGGTCACATTATTCCCTCTTATAAGACTGGAAAGACAGGGCCTGGATCTGCTAGGAAAGGAAAGAAAGAAAAAAACTGAGTCTCTGCCACACCACCCATTTCCTCTTGGCTTGAATAGTGGATGTTTTGATGTGTAAATTTAGAGAAAACAGAGCTGGGTCGGCACCAGCACAGATCTGGCTGATGCAGAGAGGTTCAAGGGCAGAGCAGTCACAGCTTTTCAGGGCAAGTGGATTTTTTGGGCCTTTTTTTTTTTTTTAACAACTGCAGGGAGGGAGGCAAAATAAAAGAATAAGGCAGAAGGTCTGGAAGGACACACATGCAGAGAGCTACTTTTCCTGGAGGAACAACACATGCCTTCAGATACTTCTGGACACTTTGAACTTGAAAGCACATAGGACAATGGGATTTTGAAAACTGAAATCAAAGGAAAGCAGAAAGTTGCCAGATGAAGCTTCTAAAAAGGAAGTTCTTGTTCAAAACAAAACAAAGCACAGAATGACAGATGGGCCTGTTCCTAACAGAAGTGCAGTTCTACTAACAGAGGTTTTTTCATAGAATCATTTAGGTTGGAAAAGACCTGTAAGATCATCAAGTCCAACCACTGGTTACCCCAGCCCTGCCAAGCCCCCACTAAACCATGTCCCCAAGCACCACATCTGGGGGATGCTCAGGCTGGCTGTTCCAGTCTGTCACTGCTGTCATGTAGAGCACCCACAAGAAGCAAAAGCAGGTTGACTAGTCCCAGAGCAAGACCAATGTTCTACTGGAAATTTGAGTGGAGACCAATCATTTACATCCATCATTTATCCTAGTACACAAAGGTACTCTTCAGACACTGAAGACAGGAAACAACTCCATCTTCCCAGGTGCTCACAAGCCAGGAATGGACAGAGAGGAGGGAAAGGGGAAAAGAGGGAGCCACCAACATGCTGTTTTCAAACCACAGAGGAAAGAATCGAACAGAACACAACTGAGCCCACCCCATCCACAACATGACCACCACATTCAGTCCATTGCAACATGAGCTGACTGCAGAGCCCTGGGAATTTCTGCCCCCCTGCTAGCACAAAACCAGTGCTGCTCTTTGAACCATGCCCAGCTGTGTTTAGAGCACACAGGGAGTAGCTCAGCTTCATCCAAATTTTTTTAATTTGGGTGTTGCACATTACTAGTTCTAATCACATTTCATTCTATGTCCCAAGATCTGGGGTTAGCAGATTACTTGAGGCTGCCTTACCTTCACTGCCACATGGAGCTTGGCTGTTTTCTTAGAAGGTCCTGATGCTTCATAAGTCGTACCATCAACATCTACAGACATTGTGAAGACTGGGGCATGGACTGGACCAGACTGTGACAGCAGCTTATACTGAAGCCCTGGCCTGATTTGGTTCAGCCTCATCAGAGCATTCATGAGATCTATTGCTTTACTATCTAGTACTAGTACAAGATAGTAGAAGGGGTGGGGGAAGGAGGGGGAAGGAAAATGAACAAAACAAGATGAACAGAAAAATGAAACAGTTTGCATTTCAGTGCCTTCTGTCTGTATCAAGGAGCAAAACCACCCCTCAGCCTCTCAGAGGGTGAGCAGAGCCGTAACGCTGTCAAGTCTTTAACAAGCCCTTCTAATTGGGGGCAACAACTATAACTACACGTTTTTTATATTAACACAACTCTTCTGCAGCTCGCTGTACTCCTCCTGGCTGCTATAAAAGGAGTAACAGGTTTTATAGGTAGTGGGGAACCACATCCAGAACTGGCACCCAAGTAGCATACTGAAAATAGCCCCCAGAAGGACTGGATCCCAGCAATGCCAAGAGATTTCCAATCGGTGCATATATACCACATTAACATTTTGTAGACTAAACATTTTATTTTTCTTGTGGGAGGTCTTGGGAGACCTAGCCCAAGAAGGGAAAGAATGCAGAGAGTCCAATCTTTACTCAGTAAAGTCAGTGCAGTTCTTTGAAAAACCCACAGTACAGGGACATTATCGATAAAATCCCTCAGCTGCTTGGACAACTTTAATTCTAGTATAACTTGATGGATAATCCCATTTAAAAATGCAAATCATTCAGTTAGTAAAACATGTCAGGGGAAATTCAGATGCACAGTAAGAGATGTGTTTGACATTCCAAATGCGGGGTGATAGAGACAACATTTTTTGTTCCAATGACTTTTTCGCATGCTCTACCACACCAACACAGAGAAGCTTTTAAACCAGCTCCCCCTGTACAATAGATCTTTGTGAACAGAATGGAGAAATGCTGCACTTACTTTTCCTCAGATTACGCTTCATCTTCTTATTTGGATCCTTATCATCCCCGACACTGTCTTCAAACGGTCTCTTCAGAGCAGACGAGCCTGTACCTGGGGTATAAAGGTCCTTGTAATATGGATATGCCATTAGAAAAGCAAGATTCCCCAGCAGGAGTCTGATTAGGCCCACACTGTTCCTTGCTTGTTTACAGTGACAAGAACTCATCCATCAGTCACAGCTTTCTTATTGCTACACAGAAGCCAATATTGGTTTAGTGCTCAGTGCACCAGGCCATGCAGGACATCTGTGGCCAAGCCCAGGTGGGAGGTAACTCCTGCAAACCTGCAGAGCTGTTTTCCACAGCTACTCTAAGGCAAGAACTCCACCAGTATTGTTTTTACAAAAAATACAAGTGGAAATTTATTTTTACTAGATGTATTTTAAGAAAAATTCTTGAGTAATTAGTATTACGGACACCCATGCTTTTTGACAAGTTTACAGTCTTTACTTCCCAGCATAAGAATCAAACACTACTTCTGCTCTTTGGATGCCAAAGGACTTTGTGCTTAAAGAAAATCATCAGCTGTACTGTAGCTGTACCTCTGTTCCTCTCTTGGTATTTCTAGAGAACAGACATTACTGATTTTCTCCTAACTATGAAATGTATGTTTTTTTAAAAATCACCCCACATATAACACAAATAAAAGCCTCTACTTCACATTCACAGCACATAACTCAGGAACATCACCCATTCTAAACCCCTAGTTTACTGCCCAGTTAGTGATTTTTGGAACAAACAATACTTACCTTCTTTGTCAGTTACTGACCAGGAATATTTCTGAAATGACTTATTGGATGGGAGGGGGTCCATTTCCAAAACCTTATAGATCTGCCCAAAGGCTGATAGTCTGAGCGCGTGCTGCAAGGGGACAGCAGGAACATGAGTTACATCACAGCAGGACTTCACCTTGGTTGTCCAAGTTTTTAGATAAGTCTGTAGACACAGACCCATTCCTAGGAGGAGACAGCTTCTCCAGCTGTGGAGAGTGCTAATGTCCAAAAATGTAAACTCATTAATTCCTGTAAAACAGAGTGCAGGGCACCCTGACAGGTAGCCCACTCAGGCTCTGTGCCGCAGACCAGTGCACAGACATCCCACTGCCTGGGCAAGGATGGGATTTCATACACATTTAACTCTTGCACTCCTGAACTATGGCTTAACCTTGCCAAGGTAGCACAGCACAAGAACTGTCAGGACTGCCATGAAATAAGTTCCCCTGGCAGAGAACAAACAGTGCTAATGAGCTGAGCTCCTCCCTGCTGCAGCGCGGGGTTCCTACCTGAGCACTGTGTGTAATGGCTTCTTTTTGCTGAACTGTCATGTAAGACAAAGCGTCCGTGGGCTCGCGCTCACAAGGGTCGTGCAGACCCGGCCCTCCTGGCAGGAGACAGAGGCAACAGGGGTTACTGGCAGGAAGAAGCAGTATGGAAACAGAGGCTGACAGAGAATGCTGCAGGCTGGGACTGGCTGCAGCAGAGTGGGGAGCACACCTTCTCCAGCAGGCAGTCAGACCTCATACAGAGCAAGCTGACCCCAAGGTTTCAATCCTTTGCAGCAGTGGTCACAGAAATTACGAGGACATGTGTGATAACGTGAACTGAAAGCAGCAGGTTTAAAAAATAAAAACCAAATAATTTAGACAGACCCCCTTAATGAGATGGGGTCAATTTATAAACATAGCTAAGATTCCCCATTAACTTCTCCTGCAGCAGCAGTGCTCATTCGCACAGCGACCACCGTGCAATCTCCTTTTTCTTCTTTTATTTTTACCCAAGAAACCATTAATTTCACTCCACAGCAGGTTCGGAGTTCAAGGCAGGCATTTCTCATCTAATTCTACAGCAAGAGCTAAACACTGAGGCTGGCTGATGAACCCCTTGTGTTCTGGAGTTCATTTGGCCCCTTACCAGGAAGCAGAATTCCAGATGCCAAACACTCCATCACTCGTCGCAACGCTTCCCCAGCGCCCAGAGGTCTATTACAAGTACCTATAGATTTTTCACATATAAGCTCGAGTGGCTAGAAGACATTAAATTATGATTAGTATGCACACAAGGGTAACTGTGACTGCAGTTAAATATGGAGGGGCAGAGGGGAAGAACATTCACATCAGGGTACTTCATTTTAACCCACTACAGGTCTAATGGACAGACCCATCCCAGAGGAGGCCACATCCTCGTCCATGGCGCACGGCTTTGCCTCCTGCTCTGAGTTGCTTTCAGAGGACACCACCTGCTCTCCACTGTCTGCCCAGGAAGCTGAAAAGGAGGACCCTCTACAGCCAGGTCAGGTGAGTGTTCTCCACCTCTCCAAAGGTTTTCAGAGGCAAATACCATCATTACTGACCTACAGAGCCCTGTGGGTGTGAGAGCACACCTGCCCCTGTGAAAGGGTGACAGCGCTGGCAGGAGCAGCACTGTTACAGGAACAGGATAGTTTTGGAAAGCTAATCAAGAGGCACTGAAGGCACGAGTGGGACTGTTGCAAATGCTCAGGGCTGCTCGAGGCTCACAGCAGGGTGTGCCTTCCCATGGTGTCGGTACATCTAACAGAACGAAGGAATGCTTGCTTCTCCTCCCTACATAGGGAGTTAGTGGGGAGCACAGGGAAGGGGCTTTAAGGAGGAGTGTCGTACAAGACACTGCTTTCTCCAATCCAGACACTGCTGCAACCCTCAGGAGATCTGAGACCTGACCTTGTGGCCTTCAGCTCTTTCTGTACTTACCCAGCCTTTCAGTGGTGCCCAAGTGGGGACTCTGTTGCACAAATCCCGCAGAATACGAAGGACAATTACACATGATTTTAATCCGTTTGCCCTGGCCTAAAACAAACAAAATGATTCCAATACACCTGCAAAAGCCTGGCCTTCAGTTTTGCTTTTCTTTTTAAATGCACAGAGTCCTGGGATAGATTTTTTTTTAATTATTATTACTTAATATTTAATCAGCTTCATGCAAAATAAAAACACTTTATATAAAGTACAAGACTTGAATTTAGAGAGACATACAAAAAAGGAAGCAAAATGTCAAGATTGCTTTTGTAGCCTCATGACAACTCTGGACCAGCTGGCTGTCTCCCTGCCATGTTTGCCCTTGCACAGTACAGCACCGGGTTTGGAATTCTAGACCTTTGCTCTAGTAGGGGCTAGTCAGAAATTAAAGAGGCATTAAAATTAAAAGTGTCTCAAATTAAACCTCGCAAGGCTACAATAACAACAAGGTAAGAACAAAGAGCCAACCTGAAACCATTTGGCGTGCCGCAGAGACGCCAAGGCCTCCAGGCATTTCTGCCTGTCCAATAAGTCCGGAGGATCTTTCATCGCAACATTATCTACTGGTAAAAATGGGATAAAAAGAGACAGATACAATTTGACCAAGGGGTTTCTGTCACAATACAAAAAGAGCGGCAGCATCTCAATGAGATAATAAGACTCCCAGAATTTTAAGTGCACTGTGTTATTTAATTTAAACAAGCCATTAAAGATAGTAAATGTGCACATGTGCAACAGAAGCAAAGGCATTCACTCCTTGTAAAATAATAGTAATAATAAAGATGGCCACTGCTACAGACAATCTGGGATCTTATTAAAAATGTAGAACACATTTCAGGGCAGAAAATAGCTATATAGCACTTCGTTTTTTTTCCTTTTTCTGTTGGGACGTATTGGGCTTTTTTTTCTTCTTCTTTTCCTTCTTTGTGACTTTTATTCCACAAAGGTGGCACAGAATTTCAAAGCTTCTTTGGACAAGAGGAAGATATTCTCAGGGGGCATAAAAAAAATTTCTAATAGGCAGAGAAGTTACATCCATGCAATTGTTGAGAATTCCTGAGACAATTATTGAATATATTTGAAATACTATTGCATGGACAGTACTAGCCAGTATAATTCAATGACAGAAATACATGGGAAATGCTAGTACAATACCGATGTTTGATTAGTCTTTCATATAACCAGAGCATATGAAAGAGTGAGTTTGGTAACTTCCACATCATCAATGTATTCGACAGGAAGTGCCCTCTTGTAAAACTCTGCCCAACAGCAACTGAAATCAACAGAGGAAATTCAGAGATGCATTTGAGAGACAAGACACTGGGGTTTTCTGTGCAGGTTTACACTTTTTTCCTATCTTTCTTTCTTCCTTTCCTTTCCCCCCTCCCTTTCTCTTTTTTTCAGCCAGCTTGCACCAAACTGCCTTTGGCAGTCACATCTGATTCTGTGTTAGGGGACATTCTGCATCAGTCCTTTCTTCCATATTTTTTTAATTGTTTATTTCAGCCCTAAGGAGTTCTTAACATCCAGATTCTCTGGAAACTGTATAAATGACAGATTTTGCATATCTGTGAAATCAGATTACAAAGATACCAGTTTTAGCTGGCACAGGAACAACATACTGGAAGAACTAAATGAACCCATGACTCAACTAAAACCTTGAATATGTTATCTCCCTCTGAATACACAATTACTCTTGACTTAAAAATAAATAATTTGGAAATGCACTCTTCATTTTTCATAATGGTCAGTTCTCCAGATCATTGGAGACTTGCAGAAGTGAATGAAATACAAAATCCACTCCAAATTGAAGACTCTGCTGGATAAGCAAAATCCAGCAAGACATCTTAAATACCAGAACAAATAAGGAGAAAAAAGTACCATCAGTTCATAGTACAATTTATTAGTGACACTTTCGAGTACACTTTCATGGGTTACCTTGAACAGTACTGGCTGCACGAGCAATTGCATCTTTAATGTTAAAGCTGCCTCCCCTCCTGTGTCATTCCCTGGAAAGGTTGCTCTGGTAAAAGCACTTTATGTTATGAGGGGTAAAAGAGTCCAGAGCAAAAAAACCCCCACCAGTGTAAAATTGAACAGAAGCAGTATCTTGTCTGACAGGTGATGGTTGCAGTCCACAGCTGCTCATTCAAGTGCTATAAGCTTATTTTCTAACCCCTGTGAACTTCGCAGCAGATATTTGCATTGTTTGTTATTGCCCTCATCAACAGCATTCCAGCATTGGGATTAATCACTCCTCTTGTCTCTTTTCCAAATGAAAGCTGCAAAGTCTCAAAGCACTGGACTTCTTTGAGCACAAAAGGTCACTTTGGAAGGCACGATTGGCTTCTAAATTTCCTTTGCAGTTTCCTTCTTTTCAGGAGTGACGTTTTGTGGCACGTGATTACTGAACATCCAAGGTATTTCTGTGAGGAAACCTCATTGGGACAATATAAACATCTGCTTAAAGCTCAAGTATTTTATCAAACAAGTACTGTCAATGAATGATCAGAATCTTATTTTAAAACGTTAGAAATGGCAAAGGTTACTGACTGCAAAATCATTACATTTTTGCAATGGACTGGGACTCTGAGTGTTGTATGAGGCTTTTCTAAAGCATGTTGCAACCATTGGCAAAGTAAATCAATTTTTCCTTTAACTTAAAAACAAACAGAGAAAGTGTCATCTGGCACTCAGGTGAACCAAAAACCTCCTAAGATTTGTTTCAACAAGTTACACTCATACTTTCTTCTATGGGATTCAGGCTGTTTCCCAAGGTCTAATTTACAAATATCTTGGAAGATTTTGCCAATTGCCAGTCCCAGTGTCCTGATGTCGCAGTCAGCCAACCTCTGGGTGCAAGATTCTATTAAACAGAAAGATGGAGAGAACAGGCAGTGAAGAGGGCGAGCGGCTTGCAGCGGGCTCCCTTCGGACCCCTCGGGAGAATGGCATGTTTCTTCATGCTCTGCCAGTCAGGAAAGTGAGACCCAATCAAAATTTCAAATGGGATTGCAAAGCTTTCCTTTTTCTCTTGCAGTTTTAACAAGGGCAATGATCCAAGGAGTTTAATAAAGAGTAAATTATAAAGCCCTGACGTTAGCTCCCACTATTCAGCACAGAACCAATCCCTCAGAAATTCTCTCCCCACTGCTGTATGCATTCTCTTCACACAGTAGCTGCCAACTCCATTCATTTGCAGCCATACAAGGAGCCTTGTCTTCTCCAGAGAGGGAAGGCCAAAATGTGGGGCTCGTTGCCCCCTCAGAGGCATTGGCCCCACGGGCCACGTGTGCCCAGCCAAGGGCGGCAGGGCAGACGGGCCGGGCAGTCCTGCTCCAGGAGCCCCACTTTGGGAAATAAATTGTTTGTCAGTGCATCATTTTGTTGTTACTGCACACTCAGTAACAACAACTGACTCGCAGGCTACAAGGTTCTGGTTTGGAAAGCCCAATTTATATTTGATGCTCTGACTGAAAATTCCGTTTCTTAAGAGGTTTAAAATTTAAACTGATGCAAAATGCAGGAATTTTAGGTGCTTGACTTCTCAAGTCAACTTGAGAAAGCAGAGATTTATGGGTAGCTGTTTGTGAGAAACACCAAAATGCACACACACTGGGCCACTATTTATTTTTGCTAACGAGCAGCAAAAACAAATAGGACAAACACCACATCTTAAACATGAACACTTCTCCAAAGAGGTGGGGACTGAAGAGAAATCCAGGAATGTTTTTCAATACATTCTGACATCAGGGCATGAAGGCACACACAGCATTCCTACAGAACAGATGGGAGCACTGGGACCGAGGGCCGTTGGCCTGACCTTGCCATTGGTTAGAGGACAGATTAGTGCTAATCCCACCGACCGAAACCTTGGTCAGTTCCCCGCAGGCTCAGCGCCCGGAGCCCGGGGCCATCTTACAGGGAAGATGAAAGGCAAGTTGAGCAGCATTTTGAGCTCCTCCATTCCGAAGAATGCATGAAGTAAACTCACGAGTTTTTAAAACTGCATAGAAAGTGTATTTACGTTTGGTTGGCGTTGTTCAGGGCTACTGAAAAACCATGGCACTGCTTTGGAGATCAAGGTGTTGTCACCAGTTTCTCCAGTTAGTTTCCCTTGATACTAGACATGAAACTGTTTTGGCCTGAATCTAAGTGAAAGTCACCTAAATATGGATGAAGTATTATGAAAAAAAAAGTATCCCCCCCTTTCAGTTTACTTAGTGACATCTGCACCATGCTTCACACACCTTGAACAGGAATATGCTAAATGTCTCTGATGAATCAGTATAAAGGAACCCGGGCTTTAAAACAAGATCCCTGACCCTGTTCCCTGTCCTCATCAGCTAAGAGGTGGTAAAACCATTTTAAGTTTAAAAAAAATTAATAGGGAACTTGGAAAAATATTTTAATATACTGAAAACAAAATAGAACACCTACATTTAAGCATGGGAAAGCATAAAAATTCCCATCCCCCCTCAGCCTGAGTTGCGTTCAGAAGTCCCTGGACTTCACTCCCACAACAGCATCACTTTTTTTGCAAGAAAATACTTGGGCAGGAGTCTTTGTGCAAAATTGTATCCCCTTGTGGGAACCTCACAAATCCTTCCCCACCGGAATTTGTTCTGCACTCCGTGCTCCTTCATGAACACCGATCAGCTGCAGCAGCTCCAGGGCTGATCTCAGCATCTTGTGGGAAGCTGAACAACTAAAGCAATATGCAGTTTATTTTTAATGGCCTTGTAAAGAGCATGGTTACTAATTTGAGAATAAACAGCCAGTGCAATTAGGGGATCTTTGCCATTCATCTGTTCTGTAAGATTTTTCTGCATTCAACTGCTGCCAAAGTGTTCCATGTCGTTTGGAAAGGGATCCTTCCTGCCATCGCCTCCAAGAGAGTGAGGAGAAACTGACCAACATTTCTCGGCCCGTCGGTGTTTCAGGTGGGAGGGGGAGGAAGCAAAGGACTCGTGGCAAGTCTAGAAATGGGAAGAGAGCGACAGGGAGTTCCCTAAGCCCACATGGGCCCAGCTGCCTCAGTTGTCATGACAGAGAGTGGCCAGTTGGTCAAAGGTCTGACATCATCCAGTGGCAAAGTTTCTAGGGACAGGTTTGGGAAGCGGAAGCAGAAATTACTGATGAGATTTTAAAAATACAACAGAGCATGGCTACATTTGCTCTTTACTGCTCTCGGTTCGTTTCCAACCTCGCTGGTACTACAGTCAACATTCCCATCACACGGGCACGGAGCTGTGTCGGACATCACGCCGTGGGAGAGAAGGAATGGAAAGGACTAAGTGACAGTTTTCTAGATCTATTTTGCTCTAAGGGCATGAGGTACAACGTTCAATTCAGAAGGAAAAGTGCTGTATCACAGCACCGTAACTTCAATTGTATCCCAGTTAGGAAATTCCTAGAGCCAGAAACATACACATCATCAACCAGTAAAAACTGAGGGCCAGGACGACACACTGGCGAGCTTTGCAGGAGAGGGTTTTTACATAAAAAGAGAAACATTTTTATGCATTTTTCAAGAAACTATGAACCAATCCCACTTGACTGACTTAATTTGCAAACAAGACTGTGCAGCACGAGGTGCTCAAGAATTAAATGGCAAGTCTAAAGAAAGGAGAACTAAGATGTAATTGTATGTCAACACTGTAGGAATATTGCTTGCAAATGAAAACTAGGCATATTTACACGAGGATTAAGTGACTGATGCCTTTTTAAGGTACAAATAATGCAACCGACAGTACCAGTAGCCAGTTTAGTCAGCACATGATGCACAATTAAAAGCCTACTTCCCAATTAACCCTGTGCTGCACAGTCAGGGCATTTAGCTAGAACAGTCTTAAATCCAAATTAAAACGCTCTGTGTACCTCCTTCCTTCTTCTCTGCTTCATCTCGGATGAGAGGGGACGTGAGTATCACCTTCAAAGTGAGCTTGGGCTCCTTTGTGTTACGGATAACAATAGCTGCCTCATTTACATGCTCCTCCACCAGATACTTCTCTTCTGTAAGTTTCTGAAAGTCACCAACAAAGATTTCAAGAATCTCCCAATCAGCTGAAAACCTGCAGAATCTGTGTATGTGCCTCAGCTAATGACAAGCCTACAGGACATTGCAGTAACAAATAAGGCCTTGCCTCGCTCATTAAAAACAATTTAGAACATTTCCTTTGTAGCCAGTACTACAACTGCCATACAATTAGCTCCATTAACATGTATTGTATCCGAGTTCTCTGCAGTGATCTCTCTGCAGGTCTCTGAGCAGCCCTTTGGGACTCTCTGAGCCTCCAGAAGCACAACGAGAGCCACAGATGGCTCCGAGTCCTACAGCCATCCCTTCTGTGTGTGAGTCTGGCTCACAGACACACAGTTAGAACATATATCTAATGTCTATTCCGACTCCTTCCCCTGCTGCATCTGCTCTCCTCCAGCTCCTTTATTGTTGGGAGGAAAATGGTTCAACATCTGCTCACAACGAGCCTTCAAAGCAGCAAGGCAGAAGCTGCTGACATCTCTGTACCGCACTTGCTCCTTTTGTCCACTAATGGGCCTAAAGCTCCTTCCCTTCCGGCACCGGATCCCTCCACAGAACCCCTCCTTGGCCTTCATGCCCACAACAGCTGTAGCCTTTCATGAGTCAGAGTCCTCTTACCTCATCTTTGCTGCAATCCCCACCATACCTCCCCAGGATCTTACCTGCCTGTCCCTTGAATTTATTCACTCTTCACATCTTTTAATTACATCTACCCCTGTTTTATCTCACTTTTTTTGAAGCACGTATTAACTTTTCTTCTCACTTTCAACCCTCCTCATTTCATGCCTCACTACAAACAAAATTTACTCTTTAATACTTGATACATCCCTATCATTTTCAAACGAGTAAAATTTACTCTTTACGACTCAAAAGATCCTTTGCATTTTCAGCTATGGATAGGGCCACATCTGCAGGTACAACATTAGCTCATTAAAACAAGCCCTTTGTGTGAGCAAAGGAATGGAGAGAACAAACAGCTGTCAAGAATGGTAAAACATAGGGAGAAAAGCAGACCAGGAGAAAAGCAGATTGAGTTTGGTTGTGATTTGGAGAGGGGCACTTGCAGTGGAATACTTAAGGGCAGTTCCCTGGCACCAGTGTTTGTCAGTTTGGAAGTTGCACTGATTGCTCAGCCTCAGAACTCTGTCACAAAGGTGGTGTCCCTGAACAAGCTGTAGGTGCTGCATGCCAACATCAGCATTAGGTAGCCATAAAGAAAATGAATATGAGTTCGTGATTAACGCGAGCTGAAGTGAGTGACCACCTACAGTGACATGCTCTCACTTCAGCAGCACAGAGGGGTTTATGTGGGAACAGCCCAAGCAAAGCAGCCTCAGTGGGGAACTGCAAGTGCAGGCAGGAGATGGGACAAGAGCAGGGACTGAGTCACACACTGGGGCAGGGGAGGTTCTGGGACTGCAGTTCTGCTCCCCTTGGCTGGCCCACAGAGCCCAGATCTGCTGGGTCAGTTCCACACACGAAGGTCAGCTGCCCTCTGGAGCGACAGCACAGACGGGAGGAGGCAGCAACAGCAGTAAGATGTCCCATTTTGTGAGCGAGCACTTTGTGTCACCACATTAAACATGTCACACGCCCCAGATCCTGTCCTAGATTCAAACTGTGTTCCTTTACATCGCATCTTTCTTCCTGGAACAAAGTTCAGCCTTTCCCCAAATACCCCTTGCAGTGCTACCAGCCACTGTTGGAGGAGTGCCCCAAATGAACTCACCTGAATCTGAGCTGGGAGATTGTCTTTAACAATACATAACAAGGTCTTTGTGGGCTTTTCTTTGCACATGAGAACCAGCTCCAGATCCATATCGTCTTTTATCAGCAAGCCCTTTGCAACCAAGCCAATTCTCATAACACCACATAACGTCCGACCACCTTGATCCCTGGAAATGAAACAATAGGGGCTAATTAAAATGGGATTTCACTCTCCAGCTGCAGTTTAGGGGAACCTTTAAGAGCCACAATAAAGCACTTGCAAAGCAAACACTTCAGTTTTGAGTACTGCAACAAAAGCCAGTTCTGTAGACTAGGATTGCTTAAAAACACTTAGAAAAATGCAAGAAATGCTTCTCTGACAGGCCAGCACCAGCTCTTGTCTGATCCAATTGTCTCCAAAGCATTTACTGCAGGCTTGGATTGCTTTTATTAAAAAAAAAAATCTGTGTCTCTGTGGGGCTCAGCTGCCAGCTGGGGTTAAACCACAACAGTAATAGAAAGTAATGGAGCCTTAGGAAAGTTGGATTACTAGATTATAAAACCTGTTTTTGTGTATTAAACTGCATGAGCCCCCAAGCATGTGGCTATGGATTTGCACTCATAGGTTGCAGGGACATATATTTGCTTAAAACTGCTGAAAGGTTTGTCTGCTAAATGCAGCTTCACAATATCACAGTAAAACAAACAAAGAAACTGAGAGCAACTGCTGCCCCCACTGCCATTCCCTGCTCTCCCCCTGCATGCTCCCACCTCAGAGAGTCCCAATATATCCCCTTCCTTCTGTGAACATTCACATGCAGCAGAAACAAGTACCACTCTGCCTGTTGTCTGGGAGGAGGAACCACTGAGAGCAGCACAGGGACACACGGGGAGGCAAGGCTCACTCACTTGGCACTGCCCTCCACAGCTTCCTCCTTGGCTTCCACATCACCCTCACACTTGGTAGACTTGTTCTTTTCATCCATCCAGTCAGAGACATGCTTCAGGGCACATTCTACAGTTGATACCATGTTCTGGACAGCTTCAAGTTCCTCTGGAGATGGATAAATGGTTGAGTGTTTCACCATTACGTGGCGGTCATCGTTAGCAAACGATCGGATCGATCTCTGTTGTGGAGAGGGAAAGGGGAGGAAAAGAGAGCAAAGCTACTGGTTATCAACAGGACATTGCCTGAATGGGAATCTCCCTGGCAGGAGTAGCAATGTGTTTTAGGACAACCATTGCTTGTAATCCTACAGAAGTGATTTCTTTATTTAAATAAACTTTAAAAAGAAAAAAACAAACACCAGTACAACAAAAAATATCAGCATTTAACCAGTAAAACATATTTTCATTGTTTTTCTCACCTCTCCCTGCCCTCCCTCACCAAGATTCTCCTGGAGAAGAGGGCATGGTCTGGCTGGCTGAGTGTACCAGAGTGCTGAAGCAGGAGAACATAAAACCCCTGGTTCCATTCCTAGTTTCATTAAGTGTCTCTGACTTTCCCCCTCCTTTGACTTGCTTGGTTATGCACATTAACCTTTCAAAGTCAGTGAGAAATTACTTGGACTCTGATCTTGCTGAAGGACCTACATCTATCTCATGGAGATACAAACTGAGAGCAATAGCACTGAAAGGGGCTGCCCTGCCTTGGGATACTTGCAGGAATTCGGGTCTTCCTGAATTTCAGCAGTCTTTGTTGGGCTGTGCCAACCTTCAGCAGCTGGATAGCTCAGAGCAAGGGGCAGAGCCAGGGTCCTGATCCCAAAAGGTAACCTCATGTCAAGGCAGGGAATTTAGAACATGAACATCCCAGGGTGGGAGCAGACTAGGCAAAGCACGTGGAAAGGAGGGCAGGCAAGGAGAGAAGATTGCTATTTTGTAAAAGGCATTGATACTTTCCACCTAAAAATGTTGCATATTCCGGAAGTGGTGAGTGCAGCCTCTGTTCTGTTTATGCCAGGGACAGCAGCAACACACCTTGGAAGATGGAAAGAGCCATCCCTGACGGGTTTGCTGCTGTTGCTGCAGATGAAGTCACAGCAACAGAAATGCTGCAAGAGGCTCAGCCACTGCACAGGGATTTACAAAGCCATGAATGAAGATGATGACAGAGATAAACTGGTAAGAGGAGACAGAAATAATTTCTTTTTTAAAAAGTTTCAAGTGAATACAAAGAGATGAGAGTGCTAATTAAAAAAGTCTGCAGTGAAACTCAGAGTCCTGAGTGATACTGCTGAGGAAGGTGAACTTCAGTGTTGAGTAACCCGTGCTAGGAAGCTTTTGGTTTGCCACACACTATCCAGGTGAGACTTCTTTGATCTGAACAGTGCCCCAGACCAGCTGTGATCACAGCACAGACCTCTGGCAAGAGCAGCAAGAAGTCTTGGTCTCTACAGACACATCAGTCACTGCTGAAAGTCTGCTAGAACTGGGAATCACCAACCAAAAACCTCTGTTCCTCCTACACATAAAGCACTACACATGAAACACCTTAATGAGGTCTCATTTTCACCCCAGCTCCATGGGTCTGTAGCTGTACGTTCCTAACCACACAAAGGGCCTTTGAAGGACCTCAGAGGCCTCTGGGCTGGATCCTTGTTAAGGCACCGTCCCTATTTTCCTGGTTTATTCCACTCACTGGGTCCCTTCCACTGAAGGTCAATGGAAGGGAAGGTCACCATTCCCCTCCTAGTTTTTGTGCTCCTACCCAGATGGATAATTTGGGCAGTAGCAACAATTCATCCATCAGGGGCTGGTATTATCCCCTGTTCTTTGGAAGGCTGCAAAACGCTTCCAGGAGGTCCCTCTTGTGGTTATCCACAACATGGATACAGCAGGAACTGCAGGAAAACACATTTAACAACTCACCCCACCGTGTCTTACCTTATGAAATATCAATTAGTAGTAGGAACAAATTGGTAATTCATAAATTACAGCACACATGTTGTGTTTTCTAATGAAGAAGGTCTGACAATATCAATTCCTCATTGCAGTTTAGGTCAAAAAGAATGACAAAATGGGACATTATTTAAAATACAATATATTGACAACTCTGCTTTGCCAAGTGTCCTTCCTCTCTTTGTGCTCTGCAAGTGGTCAAAGTCTTGGCTTAGGCCTTTTTTTAAAATACAAATATAAACATGCAGCCCAGCAGCAGCAGCCAGCTACACAACCATTAGCGACTGTATTTAGAATTTATGGCGTTTATTCTCATTTCCATTCTCTCAGTAATAACCTTAGAGGGGTTAAAATACATCAATATGCTTCAAGTGCTATCCACAGGTATTTTGCAGGGACTGGGTAGGCTTATTGCCTTTTTGAGAACACATTTTCAGAATCTTGCCATCACAACACTTCATACTTGCACACATTTACAAATTCCCCATCTGAGGCATTCCCAATTTGCAGCCAGTCGCAGGCAGATGAAAGGTGACTCCTCCCTTAAACAACATCCACCAGCTCTATCTGGCTGAACACATTCCATCTGTGCTCTTCAGTGTGCACAGAGCCACGTTCAGTCACACACACTATGAATAATAACGCCTTGGTGAGAAGAGGTGGCAGGGAATGTCAGCATTTGGTGATGCAATCTGCAAGTTCAAGGTCACTGATGCTGTTTGCTACAGCCTGCTAATGCCAGTTTTATTAGAAAACCTTATGAGCATCCCCTTGGTTTGTATTTAATAATTCATGTACTGCAGGCTCACAAGACAACTCTCTGGTTTTAAGAGGCTGACAATACATCAAACCTCACTTGCTTTGCTGCAAGCATGCAGCACCATCTCTCAGTGCAAGGTCAGAAAATCCCCCTCCTCAGGTTTATCAGGCCCCGTGCAAGACTGGCAGCAGAGAACACTTTTAATGCAGCCCTGTGAAAGACAACAAATACCTACCATGGTTTGTTAGTGTTTCAGCTCTCTCGCCCTCCCTTTCTCCTTTTCCCTCCTCCTTGGTGTCTTTGCTAAGCACTGTTTTGCCTGACAGAACCTCTTCATAAGCCTCTCGGTCCCTTGACAGCTCAAGAGTTCATACAGCCAAGATGCTCTGGGAGTCACTTTGTCTAATTCACCTGCAAAAAGAGAGAAACAACTTGAAAGCAGCAGCAAGGGCGTGATGATTCCAGAAGTGCTCGATGCAGCACACCGAGCCCAAGCACTGCTCAGAGCACACAGGCTTCGAGGTGGTAGCAGCCACTGAGCACTCCTTCCCCAGCAGGCAGAAGTCACTTTTGGAGCAACCTTTTGAGATGTGCCCACACTTAAGTAAGGACTGCCCCGTGCCAGGACTGACCTCAGGGAGGTGCCAGCCACCTCGCAGTCCCAGTTTCTGGGATGAGGAGGGCAGCAAATCCAACATTGCAAACATGCTCTATGTGAAACCAGCTCAAGAAGTCTATTTTTATGTCACATGCACATTAGGAATCAAACAGACCATATTTAATTATCAAAAAGTAATTATCTGTTGAAATCCCCAGTGCCGCCCTCGACCCTGTGTCAGATGCTGCACAACAAGAACCGAGGCTTCAGGTGGCAATAACTGCAAGTTGTTATTTAAAGAAAGACCAGCACATTCTAACAAACTGCAGACGTCAGACCTGCGAGCAGCTCAGCTGAAATCACCCACACCGCCTGTGCTGCCCGTACACTGCCTGTCCCAGCACTCAGCATGCACAGGATTCTGTGAGAGCAGCCTCCTTGTACTAAACTGGGAAACAACCACCAGCACTGGCAGCAGAAAGCTGCAAATAAATGCTCTGTGAGAGAGAAGAGCAGAATAACAGAGCAGGTAATGTGAGAGAGGAAAGCATAAGCTCACTGCACAGCAAGACACTCCAGTCCTTGCTGAAAATTCCTGTTTTCCTTTCACTGCACATACTGTTGCATCAGCTCTCCAGCAACATTTTGAAGCAATTGGAAACCCAGTCAGTAAATTTCTGCAGCCTGACACACGCCTCAAACGTATTCCTTTTCTCCCGTATGCCGACCCCCTTCTCCAGCAATATGTTGCACATTGTGTGTCAGAGAATCCTGACATTGTGAGAGATTAAAAGCATGTTCAGCACCAGCAGAGGGGTAGGTGAGAGGACTTGAAAGCTGAGGAGATGTTTAGACCTCGGGTGTGACAGGGAATAATTAAAATGTTGCATCCCATAGAGATTTGCACGTGACAGGGGAAAAAGCAACAACAAATCCTACTTCCCTATTTCCCTAATTAGGGAGAAGTGAAGCAGGTTTACAGGACCAATAGCTTTGGCAGCCAGTGCCTGGTAGTTGTTTGCATCTCACACCACTGAATTTGGGGTGCAGAATTGGGTAAACCAAAAAGCAGACAGAACAGTGTGAGAGGCCTGTCTGCTCCAGCAGCTGCAGACCGCCGAGGAAGAAACCCCAAGAGGGTTAAGTGCAGTCGTACTAAAAATACTTGGGAAAAGCAAGCTAATGAAAACCCTGAGTGACCCCACTTCTCCTCACAGAGCTCTGTACCCACCAAGGTGTATTAACACTCTACCAAATTGCTTCCCAGAAGCAATGAAGAAAGGGGATGTTCTTTCACAGGACCAGCCTCTTCTCCTAAGAGATCCTGAAAGCCAGGTAGGGGGAGCTGGGAGGCAAAATGAGCAAAGATCAGTGCTTTGGCACTGTTTGTTCTGTGAGCTAGTCAAGCTTCTCCACAATCCACAGCCTTTCACCATCTCCAGAACCAACCAGACTCTTTACGAGGTCTTTTCATTTTGCGTAACAATAATAATACTAATAATAGTTTGAGTCAGCAGATAGAATACTAGAGAGACTTTTATGTGACATGTTTCTAGATCATGTATTTCAAATTATTCTCTCTCCAAACTCAATTCCAGCTATCTTCACCTACTCTTCTTCCCTGGCACTCCCATGTTTCTTATTGTCAGTTTGTTATCTTCCCTGGTGGCTGTAACAGTGCCAATGCCAGGCAGAGGGCAGGGCACTGGAATGCGTTGCTGACTTCAGCATATGCCCAGTGCAGCGTCTCTCGACTGGAGCAGCACTCCAGCCTGGCCTCCCTCCCAAGACTATCGCAAGCTGTTGCTTATCAGCTCACACAGGGCACAGAAAGCAGATGGGCAGAGAGAGCTGGCTGGGCAAATTCTGGTGCTCAGGACATGCTGAGCAGGCTGTTGTCCAGAGGACAAGTCTGTGAGAGACGTCATGAGCTCTGCAAACAGACACTCCTCAGGGGGCAGTGTGGGATGTGCCCGGTGCTTCTCAGTGTTTGAAAATCCCAAACAGGCCAAAAAATAAGTGTTTCACAGCTATGATGGGGGGGGGTTAACCTGCTGCTGGACTGATGAAGCACAACCACCACCACTTCTCTGTGCTCTGCCTTGAGGCAGTAGCCTGTTCCATTGTTTTCAGTGACGAGTAAAAGTTGTTGGGTAAAGGTATTTATGAATTTGATTTCACCTGCCCTTCTTCTCAGCAGTGCATGGCTGAGGTCAGGGCACAGACAGCTGAACTACAAAGGGATCTTTATTACCAAATTCAGAAAGCTCAAAAAAAAACCCAACAAAAACCCAAACCCCTGAAAGTTGAGCTCAAGCTGATATACAATGTCTTCCAAGTCATTAACATCCTACGAATATTTCAGAAACATGCACAGGAGTGAAACCCTAATTTAGTTCAGACTTTGAGAGAACACTTTCAACAAAAGCACTAAACAGGAGGAGTTTACTATAAAAGTGTAGACACAATATACAGAACAAAGTACATCTGACAGCATGCAGAATTAAATTAAGGAAAACCAAAATCAAATCTGCTCCAACCATATGGACTAAGGCAGCACAACATAGCTCAGCACCAAATACATCAGAAAGCATTATATGAAGTGAGCAGCAATTCCATAAATCCAACAGCCTCATTCCAGTCCCAGGCTATAGCAGGATATTTGTTCCTGCATCCTCAGGGGAGTAACACCTGATGCCCAGCCTAAAAAGCACAGCATTAAAATGTGTGGCTGTCTTACCCAGGGGCTGCCACCCCCACTTGCAAGGAAACTTCTACACAAAGCTCCTTGCACCAACCAAGACCTTGGTGACCTTGAAAAAGTCGCTCTTCCTCTGCATCATGTGGCCCCGAAGTGTGAAACAAGAGTAAACAGCCACTGTTTCCAAACCAGGTCACAGCCCAGTCTGCAGTGGGGTTTAAAATCTCTGGGGATTTGACACATTAGGAATGTTATTAAAACACCATGACAGTGTAGCAACAGTTCCATTAAACATCCCATCCTTCACAGAGGAAGTTTATGCTCTGGCACAAGACAAACGAAAAGAATTTCAGAGGAGGCTTTTGTAGTAGGAGATATTCCTACATCTGCAGTCCCGGGGGACAGACAGTCAAACAGCCAGGGGGGAGGAATATGCTCCACTACCTTGGAGTGCCTGTGCACAGAGGAGTGAAAAGGCAGGAGAAGAGGGTGCTTGCACTCCATGGGGGCTGAAAGATCAGAAGCAGGGAGCCATGAGCTTCTAGAAAGCAGACGTGAACTCTGCTTGCCTTCCCAATATCCCCCCTTGCATGGAAGGGTTACTGGTGCAATAGAGCAGAGGAAAAGGGGTCACTGAACACCAGTCCTCCAAACCCTCACTTCAGTGAGCTGCTCTTCAGGCTCCTGGCCAGGCCAAGTAGAACACCATGAAAATTGGGTTTTAATGCTCCATCAAGAAGGCACATGCTAGCAACGTTCAGCTGAAGCATTAAAAACACCCTCCACCCTCCTAATCTACCCTGACACCAGTATGTGCCCGTGAGAAGTGCAGTCTGCAGTGTGCACCACCCCAAGAGCAGGCAGAGTTTGTATTAACAGAGCAGCAAGGTTGCTAATAACAAACAACGAGTATCTAACACAGACCAAGGTGTATCAGACACAGGAACAGAAAAAACTAGAATTTGTATCCTTTTTTGTGACCTTCAAAAGTCAGAATGAGAGGCTTGCAACTTCAAATTGGAAGTTTATTTTAGCCTCTGCTTTGCATTCAGGAGACAGGTAATTTTTCGTCACACCACACAAAGTGCTGCTGAAAATATGTTGTGTTTTTTCTGCAGTATAATTTTATTGCTGGCCTTCTGCCAAGAGCCTTTCTGGCAGCATCTCCCACAGTTGGAAACTGTGTATCTGGGTCAGAAAAGACAAGCGGCTTTTCAGAACAGCTCAATACATTTGGCAGAGATGCTGATATTGTAATTGAACTCTTTCAGCAACTCTCTTTATGATGTACCCAGACACCAAACAAAACAAGATCTGCAGTGTTGATTAATGTCAAAATAACTGACAGAGAAATATCAAAATAGTTTTCCTTCATGTTAAAAGTATCAACAAACCGAGGGGAACAGATAAGAAATACAATTCATGAGGATTCAGAGGAGCACAGGGCAGAGAAATCTGCAAAGCATGACTGACCTGCTCCCTGTGCAGATATTCAGTATTTAAAATCCCAGCTCCCTGAACACTGCACAGAACTTCCTCCTTCCCCACCCCAGGAAGAGAAATCCTGGCCACTCAGCCCCAGCAGCACTCTGGAAAGCACTGCTGGGATACATATTTAATAATGCTCAGAGTGCTTCCAACAACATGCTCAGCATCCAGTTTCACCTGGAGACTGTGTATTCATGGGAGTTTCATTATTTTCCATGCAATGCATTTCCTGCCAAAGTTGCATCTGGGTTAGCCTTTAGAAAGCTGGAATTTTCCAGCCAAGTGAATAATTACAAAGCAACACTACAGTTAAAAGCTGGAAAGGTACTTTCTCTGGCAAACTCTTACACTTCATACAACACATACTTGAGTCTGGGATTACTCCTGCCTGTTCAGTTCTCACAACATCTCAAGCAAAGGCTCCTGTGCTCGGAGATCTCTTGGGAGCAGCCCCAACACCCAGGCTGAAGTGCCACAGACAGGGCAGGCGCACACTCGATAAAGAGATGTGGAACCAAAGGCACCTTGCAGGACCCAGAGCTCTGGCAATGCTCACAGCACTAGGGAAGCAGCTGCCCACGTGTCAGCGTGGAGGGAGGGACTGGGAGAGCTCCTGAGAGAATCCAGCTGGGGCAAGGCACAGACCCAGAGCTGGGGGCCTCGGGCCAAAGGTGCAACTGAAAATGGTGAACATGCGGATTCCCCTCCAGACTGGGGAGTAAGCACTGAAAAACCAGCCAAAATAAAGCACACTGGTACAGTAATTAAAGAAGTTGAAGAACCAAAGCCAAGCAATTGCCTAGTCTAGATTGTGTTAAGGTAAAAAGAAGGAAGGATGTCAGAGTGTAGCTCATTTTTAGCTCCTGGAGAGTGAAGAAAAGATGGTCTAAGGGGAAATCATTACCAGCCTAAGAGGGAGGTTAAAAACAGGAACAACAGAGGCACTGTGTGAGCACATACACAATCATTTGAAGAAGAAAAAGCTCTATTTTAGATAGAATCACGCCAGCCAGTCTCAGAAAGAAATACCATTAGTAGAAATAACTGCAGCTATTGAATTGTAATGTATAAGAAAGAATATAAATCCTTCTCCCTTGGGATTTAACCTACTGCTGACTACTGAGGGCAGGAAGATAGACCATCAAGCTCACCAGGTGGTCTTCAGAGCACACACCAGCTGGGTTTTTTTACATAAATCTCTCTCCAGATTTTTATCTGCCTCATGTTTCCTGACACCTCCACAACCCCCAGCACTGCCAGGGCTACAGAGGGTCTCTAAGGCAATCATTTTGAAGATGCCTTGACCCCTTGGTATGGGTGTCAGGATGCAAGACTGACTAGAGACAGACCAAGTGCAAAAAGATACAAAAACTGTCTGTTGACACTTCAGTAACAGATCGACACATGAGCAGTTTAATGTTTTTCCTGTTCAACCAGTCAGAAATATCCAAAACTGAATTGCCTGTAAAACTGAGCACTACAGAAAACAAAACATCTTAAAGGGTGCATTTCTTGGCAGGTGTCTGGAAATAATAAAAAGTCACAGATTGGATAATACATAAATAATGAATAGGAAGGTATTCATGTGAGACAAGGCAGAAACCACCACTGGATTCTCAATGTCTGTGAAATGCTAAACTCATTTCTGGCTTGTGACACCCTAACAAAGGCATTCCTGCTCTCCTGGCTGAGCTGGACAATGGGAACCTGAAGTAACTTTGGAGTCATACTCTGACATCCACACTCAAAATCATCTGAAATTCCTAACCCAGACTGCATTCATTTACAGTTGAAGAATTAACTAAATTAATAACAGGATTACATTACACTGAAATGGCACTCACCATCTGCAATGTCATTTTTCCAGAGACAGAGCTGGTTTAAGTAAAATTCTGGATCTTTGCCTGAAATGACATCACATTCTCCAAAGGAGAATCACAGTTCTACCTCCTCCACCACACGGTGCAGTCATTGCCATGGTGGGCTCCTCACCATCCCAGCACTAAACCTTTGCAGATCCCCCAACTCCCAGAGCCTTCCCATGTCCCTGGCACTGGTGTCACGGCCTTACCTGCGAGGCTTTGGTGCTCCACAGCCACCACGGGGAGCGACCACAATGTCCAAGAGACTGAGAACAGGGACATGCCTTGCCCAGCACGCTTCAGCTTCACTGAAATAGCTGCAGTGCCCCAGTTTCCTTGCTGCTGTGATTCATATCCCATGGAATATGGGAGACTGCAGGTGCACCTGAGCTGCAGCCCAACATCTCCCCATGGCTGGCACGGGGGAACGGCCACCAAGGAGCCAGTGCCACCACAGAGGGTCTTCTCCAGCACAGGGAGGCACTCATGGAACAGGCTGGAAATCCTGACGGTGGTGATAAAAAACATTTCAGAAAGGAGACTGGAGAAGAAACTGTCCTGCAGTAACACTGGATCTGCTTGTTTTGGTGGTTGCACTTGCCATCAATTCCATGAGGCAGCAGCCAAACATGTTGGCTCTCCCAGCTGTTCCCTGCACTGCAGCTCAGGCTAATGCTATCCCGGGAATCAGTGACATGAAGGGAAAGGCAACATGGATCCTAAACCTCTGGTTGTAAATAAAACAAACTGAGTAATTCTTACAAAAACCCCAATGCAAATACATCTTTGAGAGTCACGTTTTCCCGATGTTTACATGGAGTTCCAGTTTCAAAGCATCAAGATGTTTTTAAGAACAACTGCTCTCCTTCTGACTGAAATCTCAGCAACCCTCAGCAGTGAAATCCCAAGATTTCAGCAAGTTTCTCCCCAAGAATCTCTTCCCCAACATCAATATATACCAACAGTGTGTTTCCAGTATTGCAAACCCACACTGGCTGCTGTGTCGGGCTGCCTTTCAGCCAGTTTAAACATTCATGACTCTCCAGTGAAATGCATTTTCTAGTACGTCAGTCTTGCCTCAGTGACTTCTTTTTTTTAATTAAAGAGAGATTTAAAAGGATTTGTAAGGGAAGAACACTAGACTCTGTGAGTACTGTGCAAAAAGCTCTTGTGCTCCCAGCCAATGCACGTCCTCCATCAGACTTTTCCCATGTTTTAGTTCCACTGTGACTCCTGAACAAGTTCAGGTTAATTTTTCACTTCCTGACTAATTGGCTGTTTTGTCAAAGAGCACGTTGTCAAAGGTTCTGTGTTACTAAAAGCTTAAGGTTTTAAGTGGTTTTTCTTGCCATCTCTTGCCCATCCAACTGTGTTATTTGAAGTTTGATTCGACATCAGAACATGTAATACCACGGAAAGGTCTGAAGCAGAATCCGTAACTACAGTCTTGGGCTGTTTGGGGAGCAGAAGTGGCTCTGTTGAAACCCTCTTCCAACACAGCCCAAGCCCCCTGTGACAGAGCAGGGGGTTCTCTCAAGGGAAGGGCACCCTGCCTGTCATCTATTTTCAGCCTCAGAACACGATTATTTATTTCAAATGCATGATAACCCTACCAAAAGATTTGAATTAGGTTATTTAGGCATGAAAGGTAGCAACAATATCCATCAAAGCCAAACACACCACACAGCAGGGTGTGAGATGGCAGAGAAAGGACTGTTCGTCTGCCATTTGTGACCCAGGCCCACTGTTTGTCTTGGACGACACTTTGCAGTAGGAAGTCCCAGCTCGGGCAAGAGGAAGGAAAAGAGCCACAAACATATTTAGAGATTTACAAAATTCATAAATAAAAACAAAAGTCCCATTGCCATGGAAAATCACGAGTCTAAAAATATTTTAAATGGGCTCAATCCAGCATCCTCTTGCCTCAGCAGATCTCCACTGCACGCATGTGCTGTCAGACCTGCCAACTTCAGTTGCACAACTCATCTATTATTCCTCTCTCCAGTTCACACGGCACAGGACGGGTTTGGGAAGGAAAAAAAGGCAACTTTAACAGGGACCATCCGTGGTGGAAATGCTGTTTGAAGACCACAAGCCAGGCTGCAAAATCAATTTCTCAGTGTAAGTTATATCTGTCAGTCTTAACCTTAGGAGCTTCCTGAAATGAGTAACGAATTCCACAGATTTTTTTTGTTGGCTTATTTTTAACCAGGATGTTGAAATTAAAAAATTTAGCCCAATTAGGTGTCTGTAGCACTGGATTCTCCAATATCTTTGGAGAACACAACTGTGCTAAGTGTTCTTGAACTTTAGAAGTTACACTCAATCTTTTTTAATCTTTTGAATTTCAAACAAAATCTGGGGGGAAAAAAAGTTGTTTTCAGAACAAATGTGCCAATCCCAGTGGATGGCATTTTGAAGACCATGGACATAACTTTGCTGGTTTTGCCTCTTTACATTTCCTATAGGCTATGATTCTGATTTATTTCTCTTTATAGATAATGATGTAATCTCCACTGTGTCACTTGCAACAGCAGGAAAGACACTTTTAGCTCTTCATTTGTTAAAGAAGCTTCCTCAGTCTTTGCATTCCCCACCATCTCCTTTGGATCAAGTCACCAACGTCAGACCTTGTCCTCCTGTCAACATCAAGTAGCAAATCTCTGATCCAGCAAAAGAGGATCAACACGAGCATCCTGGAGCCAATCCTGGAGCCAACCCGGGAGCCACAGGAACCTGCTTTGCTGTGAGTTTGGGGAGGATGATGACGGGGAGCGATGGAGCTGTGCAGCCTCAGGAACAGGATGCAAGCCCCAGTTTGTCCAGGGAGCAAACAGCCTGTGCCATCAGGAGCAGCACTCGGGGGGAGATCAGTGCACAACAAAACTCTCTCCCCAAAGCTCCCTTCAGACACTAGAGTTGCTAAAAGTAACACTCGGAATTACTGTTGGGGGAAAACCAGAGAAAACCAATCTAAGTTCATTTATTTGGGGGCCATTAATGGCAGTTTGTGTCTGGCCACTTCAGCTCCCCCGCTAACAGCAGAGCTGCTGTTCCTAAAAGCAACACTGATGGGGCTTATTTTATTTCTCTAAAGAAGTTGCACTTGGGAAGGCACAGCCTGCCAGGGTGGGAGGGCACAGGGTTCCACATGCAGAGAGCAGGATCAAAACTGGGATCAGAAACCAGCTACCACACAGACTGAGGGTGTTCACCTGGGCTGGGCAGGGGGAGAGAGACCCTTTCACCCCTCAGTGAGTAGTTATGAGGAAACCAGATCACAGAGTAAACATTTTTATTGCCTGGTTAGCCCCCTGTGGAAATCTCTGTCCACGTCAATAACATCATTACCACCAACAGGACATGATCATTGAACTCTGCTCTTGCCAGCACAGAAAACCTATACTTTCAGGTTATAATGCCATCAGTGTAGCTTATTCCATAGTTCAAACAAAATCCTCTCTACAACCTGAAAACTCTGTGTTAATGAGAAAAATCCTTTTTTAAAAAATACATAAATGCTTTGTGCACTGAGAGAGCACTTGGCTCTGCTGGTTTATGAGTTCTTCACTTTGCACAGCCCTTCTTTGTGGAAACAGAAGTCTCTGTATTGGGCCTTCCCAGTGATATTTGCAAACTCCTACACTTGCTGCCACGGGATGTTCAGAAATGGTTCTTACTGGCCTCTAAAAGTTAGTTCATCATTAATTAACTGCAGAAATACATTTAAGAAAACAATAACAAGGTAAAAACATTCCTGCAAATGCTTGTTGCTTGTTTTGAGAGAAACAAAGAGTAACTAAACCTAGCTAAGACTTTTTCACTGAGCATTTTGCTCTAAAGCATTTAGAACTCACTCACAGAAGGACAAAACCACCAGTGCAGAACTGTCAACACGGGCAAGGCTGCCCCTGAAATTCAGTGGACAAATATTAGCAGGCAGTCTCCTGCTTTACTGAGACAAAATCCAGAAGTTAAATTTAGAATGATGATTTCTGCAAGCACTCAGATGTTTCTGTTCTAAATTTTCTAAAAATTGCAATTTACAACTTGGCAGACTTTAAACTGACCCTGCATGTGTCTTGTGCAATCCAAATCATGATCTGTCCTATTACTCTGTAAAACTGAGGAAAAAGGCACCATGCCTTTGAACACGTGGTTTCAGACAAGTGACAGAGACATTCCATCTATCTCTGTGCTAAGAATGGAACTTAAGTAGTGGGTTTTTCTGTTGGAATATTGCCATGAAAGCTAAAAGCTAGTAGTGGAATCAACATTATCCCCACAGAAGGATAAGCACAGTTTGGTGCATAACACACCTACAGAACCGCAGTCAAAGTGGTTGTGGTCATTTTTTTTCAGTTACCATGGGGAGAATATATTGCATTTCTCCTTGTTAAATACTGCAATGAGATACCAAAGCAGGCCTGTGTCACCAGGGTGCTTTGTGGAACTGGCAATCCCTGCAAGTTCACCAGCAAAGTCTGTAGCCACTCAAATGACTTGCCCAATGCCCCAGTAAAGCAGTGGCAGGACTTGGAAAAGCAGTTTTTCATTTGCTACACACCCCAAGCACCCTCTCCCCCTTCTCAGCTTCCCACCCTTCCCTTAGGCTTCATTAGTTTCATCTGAGCAGACACTGCATTCATTCCTGGCTGCTTTGGCCATCCCACCTCTCTTGCAGGAGCACAGCCCTTCCTCCCAGGTCAGCCTGGCAGACTGTCAAAGGAAATGCTTCACAGCCACTACCTGTACATTCAGGGCATTCAAATTAGCCATTCAGTATCCGAATATGCTCTCGTTAAACTCTGGAATCTAATTCACAATGTGTCCTCCTTTCAGGCATCACCTTTTTTGAGCACTCTGCTGTTTTGAAAGTCAAACTCATGTGCACTCAGGAACTTCGTGTCTTTTTCCAAAGAGGACAATGGAGTCCCTCTTTTGTCAGGCAGCAGGACACACACAGTCTGTCCTCAGGAAGAGCAGGACCCAGAACAACAAGAACCCTTCAGGACACCAGCAAGGGACCCGAGCCTTTCTGCAAGATTAGAGGAGGCTTTGCAGCCCAGCTCTATAAAGCAGCTCCTCAGCACTGAGCATCTCTGGACACCAAATTCTACCTCATTGTTTGGCTTTGAATAAAAAAACCCCAAAGGCAGCTGTCATTGCCATTTGGTTTTTCTAGAGCTTTAAGAGACATAGGAACAGGCTGTGGAGGATAAGGGACTTTATTCTTCTCTCTTAAACCAAAAAATCAGGCAGTCAAAACCCCCAGCCTTCACACTAGATATTAGGTAGCCATCCAAAACACCCAAAAACTAATGAGAAGGATGGAGGGTCTGAGAGCATCCCTCTTACAAATCAGAAAAGACACTGGGAACTCTGGGATGACCAGGAGTGCACGTGTCACTCCAATCACACCCCTCAAACAAGGTCTCCAATCTGCTCCACACTAAGCTCCAGCCATCCAACAGCACTTTATAATTCCTGTGAATTCACTCAGGATTGCTACTTTGATCCTAGATCTTTCCAGGAGATTTTTTCAAACTTTAGAGTATTTTCAGCTGGAAAGGACCTACAATGATCACCAACTGCAACACGAGAGGAGCACAAATAATGAAAGCAGAGCAGGGAAAAGGAAAGGGAGGGGAAGTACAGTAAATCCTGCACTCCTCAGCTCTCTGCCAAAATTCAGTTTTCTATAGACTGTGCATGAGACTTGCTACTGTGCTGTGTGATGGGGGCAAAGGGAGCTCATTGAGACAAGGTGCACCTGCTAAAACTGGCACTAAAGCCCCTGCAAATCAGTGGTGGCCAGCCCAAACAGAAAGCACTTTGTCTTTGTTCTTTTGGCACAAGAGTACTCCTGTACTGCCACACACAGCTCAAGCGTTTATAAGCCAAAGAAAAGAAGCTGGCCAAGGGATTGGTATTAAAATAAAGATTACAGATCGCAGCGAGAAAGGAAACAGCGACCGTACCAGTGAGCCCCATGGCCAACCAAGCTCTCCCCCAGCAGTCCTTCCTCTGAAGGAGAGCTGCAAGGAGACATCCTGAGCCAACAGTTTCTACAGCAACTGCAGAAGCACCGGTTCAGTGATACTCAAAGCCTGCAGTAACTGCAGAAGCATCAGTAAACGGATACTCCAGCAGGAACACTTGACAGTGTCACCTGCACTCCGTCCACCTCCCTGGGCAATCCATTGATCCCAGCCAGACGAGCTCGACTCTGTAGCTGTGCATTTCTCTGCCAACGCTTCTGAATACTCTTTACCCTTAATATGCCCTCAGTGCACTTGTTCCCCTTCAGAATTTCATGGACACAGGCAGAAGAAAGTGTTGCAGACACGGTGCTGGAGGATGGCTGTCCTCAGGCCCCTGTGTGCGGGGCTGCTGCGAGGCCTCAGGCACAGTGGAATGCTGTTATGACAGTGGCCCTGGGCTTGTGCTGCACCACTAAAAGCACACTTGGAAGCCTCTCAGCAGGAGCCAAAACAGAGGCCGGTTACCACCCAACTGCCCAGAAAGAGCAGAGCCATCTGTAATGTGCTTACTGCAACACTGATGTGCAGAGCCCATATTAAGGAACAAAATATTGCACCTATGCACTTGGGATGTTTCTCAACTAAGAACTGTCACTCACGGAAGGATGTTTAGGGCAGGACATCTCTCATTACCCTTTGAAGAATCTGCTGTAGATCCTCAAAGTTACAGCTTCATCAGTTCCATGTAAACACCCTTTGCAACAGTTTTTCCTTAACTCTGCAGTTCTACTTTGTTTCACACTGACACTTGGCATGAAGCTCAGGCTCCTGACCCACAGCGCGAAGTTAAACAACATTGCTGGTTTGTTTTCAGAAGGGTCAGGAAGTTTCCAGCTTCAGGCTCACCAGTGCTGGGGGTGGAGGGGAGCAATATGTACAGTCACAGCTCAGGGCCAGGCGCTGTTCAACCCCTCTGCAAAGGACAGGCTTGAGCAGGGACCTGTCAAAGATGCACTTCCCAAACTTCTCTTTTTATTAGTTTATTACATGAGACCACATCCACAAAACCAGATTTTTGGTCAGGAGTTCACTACTTATATAATACTGACTGCTAGCTACCTGCTTTAAACAATATCCTTTATCTCCTGGGCTCACAAAAGGAAAATGACTGAATTCCCTCGAAAGATAAAGCAGACCGTATGAAAATAATGTGAAAGAATCTCATTCCCACACTAATGGTAGTAGAAAAGAAACATAAAGGCAAACATATTTTGTTTTTATCTTTGTGCCTTTTATCTTGATTGTTTCAGATAGCACCATCACTATTGTGACAGTTGTTTTTTCTAAAATGTGAAGAAGTATGAAATCTAAAGTGGAAAAGTGTTTTATAAGTTGTTAAAGCATCAGCATGCAAAGATGACTTCTAGATCAAATTTATTCCTTAGCAGGCTAGTTTGGAAGGAATAAAGAGCACAGTTCCAGATAACCATCTTTTAACACAAATTAATATTAAAAAGTTACTTATTTAGCAATTATGAACAGTGTCATGTTCCACATAATTTGCTAAGACTAAAAAGTCAACGAAATTTTTTAAATTGTTGAAAATATCCCAGTTACAGGAGGTTCTTATGTGGCTCCAAGGTGGGAGTCATGATTCTTTTCTCTTACACAAATTTAGACAACTGTGTTCTCTCTCCAGCCTTCTGGCCATCTGTAGAGATGAGGAGGTGTGTACAGATGTGGGCTCAGAGCAGAACAAGCTACTTCTCTGAGCTCATATTTTTGGCAGTCACCAATTTCACCCTCACCCACCAGAAGCAGAGAAGTTATCAGTTTTGTCTCCCCTCCTTTCCCATATTTGCCTTTCTTCATGGCTTTTCTAGAACACTTGTCACCATATTTACCAGAGTACAGTTACCACTGGTTTTAAAATAACAGGTTTGTCTAAGACAGAGAAATATTTCAGCTCTTTCTAGGGGAACTGCAGACACAAAGAAATTAAGTTGTGTGGTAAATGAGTGGCAGAACCTGAAAAGAGGCCAAACTCCCCTAATCAATACTTGCGGGTTAATCACCAGACACTTCCCCTGCATCTCAGAGCTGCTCAGTGTCTGGTGGTGAAGGGTTTTACACACTGGGCTTTTTAGCAGTTTCCAGTTTGAGCAGGAATGCTCCCAGTTATTCTGGACACCCCATCCCTGCTCCCACGTGTAGGCAGCACTGCATTTCGAGCCTGGTGCTGCCCTTTAAGGTCACCCAAATGGCACAGCTGATCACTTTAAAGAAACAGATTAAGTCTCTGTATGATGGGAGGCTTGGACAGCATGACTGGGTAACCAAAGAAGCCCTAATCTGTTTGCCAAGTCCAATTATCCAGACATCGAATCAAGAGATCATGAAGCATTAGGACTTGAATAACTGCTCACCAAAGAAGCCAAGAACTGAGGCCATACAAATTTTCCTTTTTCTTTTTTTCAGGGTGTTTAGAGTTTCAACATTCATCTGAAGTGTTGCCCATTAACAGAAGATCCCAGGTAAGCACATCTTTCGTGTCTTTATATTAAGAGAGAAAACCAAAAATTAGCCAGTCAGGTCTCTAGAACCACCTCCGTGGTAAAGTCCAACCCAACCTGAAATGTCTCTTCCTCATCTACTCCAAATCAGTCCAGGCTTGGCTCTGGGGTGCACAACTACCACAATATATGGTGTTATGGAGCTAAACACTTCCCAGATTTTAACAGGTACCTTCCATTCCTCAGTTTTCTCTACAAGCATTTTATAGTCTTCCATATCGTCCTTTATGGATTCCTTTGCAACCCCTTCAAATTTCCTACTTGGAGATCCATGTTCTCTGCCTGTTCCATCATACCACAGCGCCCAGCTTTCCAGTGGCTGTGTCTATTGTCTGGTACTTCACCCCCTGAAGTCACAGGCTGTACACCTACAGCTCCCCCTGCTACTCCAGAGTCCTTTCTGTTAAAGTAAATACCCCAAAATTGTCACATCACACATACAGCAATCAGGCAGAGCAGAGAACAAAAAGCAGAAAAGCACTAAGTATACAGAAGGTGAGAGAGCAAACTACAGCCCCCAGACCCAGAGAAAAAGAGCAACTTCCCATATGCAAAGAGCTGTCCCTTCAGCACAGATGTATCAAAAACCAGCAATAAATGACCGATTTTTCTACTTGTCTTCATACTGCAAAATCAGTGTCTTCACAGACTCAGCATCAGTCACACACCTTCCAGAACATCACAGAGCCTCCTCAGCTGGAAAAACCAGCCATGCAGGTTGGGCCACTGCCACCTCTCCCCACCATGGCCAGAGAACTGACACAGAAATAGCTGTTATGTGCATTCAGCTTCAAAACTGATCAGATGTTAACACACAGTGTTAGTCAGCACTCTCAGATCCACTGATAACACAGTGGTTGGTTTTATGGTTAATGAAGGCATGCACAGCCCAGTCCCAGGGACCTGGTCTGCACAAGGTGACACGCTGGACTCTTGGGGATCACACTGCTGCTCGACCAGAAATGCAGCACAGCTGGCACTGAGTGCCATGGGGCAGCCAGCTCAGGTGCTCCTTATTTTCTTTGTTAATACAAGCTGTAATTGGGTTTTTTTAAGGAGACCTATTTGTACTGTCCTAACCACAGGCCTTGACCCAGTCCTCAGGTGATGTGTTTGGTCCAGCTGCTCCATGTCTTGCTAAGCAGGCTGTAAAAAGACCTTTTAAATCAAACACCTCCTTTAGTCAGGTATAAGCCAGCTGCCAAGTTTAAAACACCCCCTATTTCAATAATGGCAACTAGATTCAGTGGAGTGCAGCATGCTGGCTCACTTCCTTGATGAATTTTGTAGACTCTCTTTATCAAGAGAGAGGTCGTGTTTATGGAAGGGTTAAATTGGTAGCAGTGGCTGCTACACCCTAACAAGGCCCTGCCACAAGTAGCGAACATTTTATGCCTCCTCCAAGATCAACCATGACTTATCAATCCACTGTTACAGGACCCTTTCCCTTTCAAACACAGACTAAAAGAGGTATATCAGTTTCACAGTGCCACTGAAACTACAGTAAACCACTTTTTGGCAAGATCTCACTGGGAGAACTCAGGGTGCTGGGTGCCCCAAAAGACTCAGCTCACAGCCTCGGCCTCTGCAGGGACAGTTCTGCCACAGCCCCTTTGTAGGGGCACAAACCAGCTCCCAGGGGTTCTGGGGCTGGGCCTCCCACACACCTGGGGGCTCTTCATGCTTGCCCAGAAGGCAGGAGCTCCATCTGAGAACTGGGGCTAGGGGAGGTTTTGGTTGGGGTCATTGTCAACTCAGTCCAATAGCCCAGGAGAAACATATCCTCATGGAACACCATCCCTGTGTCTCAGGGAACACTAAAGACACTTGAGGGGCCAGCACTCCAGTGTGCCATGTGGCAAGTCAAACAAGGAACGTGTTCAGTGAAAGTGCCTCCCCTCCCAAGAATCGGAGAGAAAAGAGGGAGGTAAAGGCCCTAAACTCAACCTGCCCTTTCCTGTTCTTGCTGGGGGCAATTTCTATGAGGCAGCACCAGTTTCTCACCATTGAGTTCATTTAGTGTCAAGCCAAGTGCCAAGTTCTGCTTCAATCACTGTTTCACTTCTTCAAGGTTTAAGGTCTAAAATCTTAATCAACTCTGGTTTATAAGATTTCTTCAAGGTCTGTGATCTCTCACGCCTACCCTCAAGTAAGAATGTTCTTCCCAACCAGATATTCAAACATTTAATTTTTCAATACAGTCAATTTAGACTAAAAAGAACAAGAAGCAGCAAAATTTAATTTACTGGGATCGCCATACACACCCCGATTTTATTTTCTTTTTAAGCATACAATTAAGAGTAATTCAATTCCCCTGTGTAGGCATTACATGAAAGAGAAACATTATTGTAAGAAGAGCTCAGTACTATTGGTACACAAGCCTTACAGCAGATAAATTAGACCTCAGGAAAATAGCATATAATTTACATTTTGTTATGTCAATCACCAGTAGCATCTTAAGGCTCTTAAATACCACGCCAAACCACAACATAAGGGAACTAATGTAAATCAACCCATTTGGCAGGATCACTTAAGTTTCCACAATCCAAGGGATCATCTAAAATGGATTTCATACAATTATTCCTCTTCAACATCCATTTGCACCCTTAATTCACTAGCACGCTACAACAGTATTTTACTAGAAGAGCTACAAAGTTTTGCACAGTTCTAGAAAAAATGATGTAAAACAGTGGCACTAATGAATCCCTGGCCTTTAGTCCTTGAGAAGCCAATGGGCAAATGTGTAGGTGGCCCAGAAATCCCATGGCCCTGCCCAGCTGGCTGGAAAATCCAACCTTGGGTTAGTCCCTCAGTTCCTGGCTTTAGCAGCAGAGGGACAGAGCAGCCCAGGACCGTGCTTGACCCAGCTTTCACAGAGAGCACAACTAATGACATACCCTGAATTTGTCCTTCCCTACAGCCAGCACTGCCCAGGGAAGGTCAGGATGGGCATTGCAAAGGAGAGCTGGGAGCACGAGGCAACAGCCCAGCATGGCCCAAGGCCTCTCTGTCCTCTCCCATCCCATGATGTTGAAGAGTGAGACCACCAGAAACAAAAAGTAATTGAGCTACAAAATCAAGTCCAGAAATCCAAAGAGCAACATGTTTACTCACTCATATAATTAATAAGAATCCCTCTGCAGGTTTTTTGTTAAGGGACATGAATTGAGGTTTCCAAAGAAGTTTAACAGGAACACTGTCCCTCTGTGAACTGACACAGCCATGAACCTGTGGCTGTTCTCTGTCATCAGTGCTCAGTCAAAAAGTTGCACTTAAGGAGGAAAAACTACACAAGTGCCAGGAACTGCAGTACAACTGAAAAAATATTGTCTCTGGCCTTGTAGCTTGTATCAATTATTGCTCTTAACAAAATATATCAGCAAGTATCAGATAGGGCAGCTCAGGCTTCTGCTTCCTTAAACATCAAGTACAAAGTTTCTGTTTGTCAGATCATGCTGTGAGTGCAACAAACGTACTCAAACTCTGACTTATATAGAAAAGTTTGAGACTTAATTTTTCTGCTCTTTAAATCTGCATCAGTTTTTCATGTTGCTTTAAACAGGAATTTTCCTTTTGGTTTCATCCCTGCAGCACATTCAGCAGCAATGCAATCCTCACTTGCCAACACTGCTGGGTTACAGCAAATCCAGGACACTACACCAGCCAAGTGCTCCTCATGTGGGCGTTGTTAGAGAAGTCCTCCCTCCCCCAGCCTCCATAAAGTGAGGTACAGACCCCAAAATGCCATGCTGAGGTCTGCTGTTGGCATGGTGAGAGGCACCATAAATCTGAGCTCACCAAGGGCTGGAAGGGAGCCCAGTGAGGTGCTGACTGACCCTCTGCACCCTCACCCAGCATCTCCCTCAGCGACCAAAACCTCCCCTCAGCTGCTCCCAGTGCTCCCCCTCCCCCAGCCCAGCCTACAAAATACACAACTGCCACAGTTTTAATGTTTCCACATTCACACTTACACACACTGGCCACTTGCAGGTGTCTGCACATCACTCCAGTCCAGGACAAAGTTCTGTTCTCTGTTTTAACACACACTCCAACATGCTCATGGTGGCTTTCTACACACTCAGAAGCTTGTTATCCAGCCAGAGCCTTTCCCTCTCCCCTCCTTCCAGCCATGGATGTGCTCTTCAAAGAGCTCTATTTACATGCCAAGTTACAAAGTTCAGCTGCTTCCAAAGCAACGTGGAAAAACTGCAGCTTTTATGATTCTACAGTGAGGTTTTTCACAACATGAAGCAGCTTCTTTGATTACTTTTTTTTCGGATTTTTTTTTTATTTCCAAACAAGATTTCACAGTTCAAACCCCGGAAAATCTCAGTCCACCCACAGGCCTTTGAGGAACTGAGGGGCTTCAAAGGAGAGCTCTGTGACCTTAAGCATCATGTTCCTGAAGGAACATCCATGGGAAAAGTGCTTACAGGTCAGACACAAGGGTCACCAAAATCCCCATAACCACCGAGTTTAAACTGTTTCTCTAATGTTTAGGCCCGGCATAGCCTGCCTTATGCCATCTTCTGTTGTACCTTTCCATTTGCTTACCCCTCTTCTCTTGCTTCTCAGCCTTTGGTACAGCATCAGTCGTGTCTGGAATTCCTTCTTCTAGGACAGCCCACAAGGCTGGATTTGGCCACTGCAGCACCATTCCTAAAAAATACCACTGGATCTCCCCCAGCCCCCAACACAAAAGTATTTCTAGATGGAATCTTTGTCCAGTTCCCCAAGAAATTAAGTCCTAGATTTCCATCCCGTGTTTAGCCTGTCACCCACATGGAGCAAGACCTGGCACTTCATCAGCATCTTCTTTGTGCAGAGATGTCCATATTGCCAGTAGTTCAGTAGTAACAACTAGTCCAGATGAACAGCCCATGCAAATAAAACCCCTTTATAAAATCAGGACTAACAAAATCAGCAACTCTAAAGATTCTGTTTGAACTAGAAATACCAAAGCAGCACCAGACTGGCACCATCAATGACAAGGCTCTGAGAAACAGAGAACTGAAAACATTAAAACCTCACTAGTAGCAATCCTTATCCGCTCTTCTCCACATCTCTCCCTTCATTCTACACCAACATGAAGCAAAGGAGAACAATTGGAAAGTTTCAGAGAGAAGAAAATGCTACATGCCAAGAACTTCCAGAGGCAAGTCCAACTTCCTAAACACGACCAGGAATTTGGTAGAAGCTCCAGCCAGCCACAGTCTGCTGACATGGATTTCTCCTTCCTCTCTACACCAGCAGGAAATAGCACACCCAGCTTTTCCACCTTTCTGACGGCCCACTGAAGAGGTGGCTGTTTAAATTCTTGGAAAACACTTTTGCTTTCCAGACACCAAGAGCAATGCCCTTGTGCACATACAGGAATAGAGCAATGCAGCCTCTCCAGAGACACTGCCAGGCCTTCCTCCCTTCCCATTCCCAAGTTTTTACAGCCTTCCCTCCAAGTACAGACAGCACTGCTCCATCCTCCTTCCTTCCTTCCTCTCTGCCTTCACTGCTGCTTCCTCTGGACCTCAAAAATGGTTACCACATCTAAAAATCAGAGAAAACTAGACCAAGTTTGGCAAACAGTCCTTTCTTCTCTGTTCTTTCTAAGGATGTTAGAAAGCATTGTGCATGAATGGAGGAAACTATTTTCATTTTCTGTATTTACCCTACAAGGCCAGGCTTCAAATGCTTCCTAGAACACCCAGCCATTTTAAATTAAGTTAAATAGCCCAGCTATTTTAATTAACTTACAGTTTCACACACACTTTTTGGAACTGGAGATCTGAAATACCTGATGTTCCTGACAACAATCCTCACTTAATCTGTCTTTGCTTTAACCACACTTAGCATTTCTGAGTTTCCAGGACAAAGTACAATAAAACTTTTAAAAACTGTTAACAAACTATAGGGCACAGATAAAGAAAAAAATTCATTCAGACACATCCAAGACCCCCCACATTATACATTTTCTGTTCTGCCATAGCCTGTGCAGGAGCTGTTTGGAATGTTTGCTCTCTTCTTTCTGTAAATCACATGGCACCATTTTCAGAGCCATGTAAATAAATTATAAGACATTTAGCCAGATAATGCACATTTCTACTTTGACACAAAACTCAAGTTTTGCTCTGCTCAATAGCCTGTATGTCACTCCCTGGTTATCCCTTTCCCACTCTCACTCACAGACAAAATAGCAGGTTAATGATTACCACACTCCAGCGCACAGGGGACGCACAAACCATGAACCAAAACACTGCCGGGTGTCCCCAGAGCCGGGAGCCTGCCCGGGGCCAGGGGGAGATGGTCCCACCGGGGGGACGGCCCGGGGGACACCGCCAAGGGGACACGGCCCTGGCCCCGCCGCCACCTGCTCACCTCTGCACAGGTAACCCGCCCCGCACAGAGGTGCGTGCTCCTGCACAGGTAACCCGCCCCGCACAGAGGTGCGTGCTCCTGCACAGGTAACCCGCCCCGCACACAGGTGCGTGCCCCTGCACAGGTAACCCGCCCCGCACACAGGTGCGTGCCCCTGCACAGGTAACCCGCCCCGCACACAGGTGCGTGCCCCTGCACAGGTAACCCGCCCCGCACACAGGTGCGTGCCCCTGCACAGGTAACCCGCCCCGCACACAGGTGCGTGCCC
>JAWWTY010000036.1:1442112-1475162 GCA_035222235.1 Margarornis squamiger | reverse complement strand
CTCGGGAGCTGGAGCAGGGGAGAGAGGCCAGGAGGAGGATGAGCCCGCTGGGATGGCCCTGCACGTGGAGGGGACACAGGGAGGGACATCGTGAGGGGGCATTGGGAGGGACATCGTGAGGGGGACACAGGGAGGGGGCACAGGCAGGGACATCGTGAGGGGGCACAGGGAGGGACACCGGGCCCGGCCGAGGGGGCAGCGCTGTGGGGGAGGCAGCGCCTCGGCCCCTCAGACGGCCCCGGTGGGATTCCCATCCCGCTGCCACGTGCACAGCGGCGCAGGAAGAGCAGGTTCCCGAAGGCAGCCGAGGAACAGCGTGTCCGTGTGAGCGGCTGTGCTCCCAGAGGGATCCCCGGCGCTTGTCTGGGCAGGGTGGCACCAGGGCGGCTCTGGAGGGGCCGGGCTGCACGAGGGATGTGCTGTTTGGTGACCCCCAACTTTCTCTTCTACAGAGCAAGACAGATGGGCTCAAGGCAGCTTTGAGCAGTCTGGGATAATTCTTCTCGGTCCCAGGAGCTGGCTGTTCCTGGGCAGAGGTGCTGCAGTGGAGTGGAAGAGCTCCCAGCACTGATGCTCCTCAGGCTCCAGAGAAGCCCTGGCATGGCAGAACCTTTAGGTACGAGGAGGGAGGGTCGAGTCTGGTGTGTTATTTCTTCTTTGGTTGTGCATTCCATAAACCTTTAGGAAACATCATACTCCTTCAGCACTCCATGTGCTCTGACCCTCCAATGGCCAATACATTCAAATGAGTGCCTCAGAATTTCTGCCAGGTTTTCTGGGTTAAGTGTCTTTTCAAACACAGCTCTCAGCACACAAGCACATGGCAATCATGTTTGATAGCACTTTTTACACTTCTCAAAACTGGTTTTATATAGGCTGTGAAGATGAAAGACTGCTGACTGGGGAGCTCTACCCCAAAATAATCAGTACACAACGTGCTGTGCTGAAGCAGCCTGGGAGGGAACTTTGGCCAAAGGCTGTAGGATCAGGAGATTTGTGGTGCTGAAGAAAAACAGTAACTTTCATTCAAAAGAGTGATTTCAGCATTAGAGTGGAAGTCAAAGCACGTGTGCATTAATAACTTTACATGCAGAAAGAGGTCAGTTTGTTCCAATTAAACTTATATTTTGTGTATTCCTTTGCAAGCCTGTGGCTGAAGTGTCACCCTGGTTCTGAACAGTCAGGCATAGCTCTGTCTTTGTAAGAGACTTTTATCTCATCATGTTTGAGGATTGAAAGGAGAAACAAATATGAGGAATCTCAGTTACTGCTTTCATGTCTTGAATTGAGAGATTTCAAAGCAGGGAATGACTTTAGCCAAAATCTCCTGCGTAACCTTAAAATATTAGTGTGGGCCTTGAAGAGAGATAGAAGATGATAGCTGGAAATCAAGGACTGGTCCAAGGATTTCATGTGAGAATATTTTTATTTGAAATTAATTACAGCAAATAGAGACACAGCACAAATACAGCCCCCAGGAAGGCAGCTGGGGGAGATGGTGGGATAGGAAGATGTGAAATGAGTGGTTGGGCAGTGCAGCTGGAAATGGAGTGAAGAGCGAAAAATCTGCAAGAGATGGCACCTCAGGTAGTGAAGTTATTGCAGAGGTAGCAGAGAGGTGTTTTCAGCTGTGGTCTGAGTGAAATCTTGAGTTTTTCTGTTGAGTTCTCCCTTGGGCTAATGATTTGCCAAGGGCAAACACACAGAGGAAAGGGGATTGATGGATTAATTTAGAATACAGGGGATTGGAAGAGCTTTGGCGCTGCAGTACAAGGATATAAATTTAACAAGGAAAAGAACATCTGAGGTTTGGAAAAAAAGTTAACATCTGTCTTCAGGCTTCATGGAATAAAAAGGAAGAAAATTGAATTTATAGCTCTAAGTATAGTCAATAAGAGATGGGGATTGAATTGTGCCAAAAGCTACATGGAATTAGAGTTACCTTGTTGAAAGTTAAAGTAATTAGCAATAATTATGGTCTTTCTTGGGACAAAATGCTGGCATAGAAATAATTATTTTTTTAAAATATATGGCTATGATGGAAATAATGTATGTTTCCTATAAATTTTTTCATAGGGATAGTTAAGATATTGACAATGTATTCTTGAGTGTTACCTGCATCCCTTAGACAACTGAGGGAATCCCAGAGGCTGGAGAGGTGTTAGTGTGGAAAGGGAACCACAGTTAAATTCTGAGTGCTGCCTAGTGCCTTGTCCTGTCTCTTTGTGTCTCCTTGCTGGCTAGATTAGGTCAGGATGGTCTGATTTTAAGTACTGTAACAAATGTGTATAATGGAATAAAATAGATCTGAGATGTCAATACAGAGACCAGGTGTGGTGGCCGAAGGCTGTTATTTCTTTGATGTTTACTGACACATTAAATGTAGAATTATTTTGTAAAAAAATTCCTTTTCCTGGACTGATTTTCCTGCTTGTGGATGTCCTATCTGATTGTGCTGTATTTGATAAATGTGGTGAAGAAATGTTGTTACCATATTAAATAACAACCAAAGGCAAGGCAGGAGCTCGTGTAAATGACCAGCATGTGAAAGCAGGGACCGAATAACCCCGGAAAAGCAGAGGGACCCTTTACAAGAAGTTTTTGATAGGTACCAGTATTAGGCTCCAGTGAGGCAGGCACTGAACTGTGCAGGGCCAGCCCCACGGGAGGGGCACTGTAGTGTCAGCTACAAATACTACATTGAGCACTAAATGGCTATTAGCAGTAGGAAAGGGGAAAACCCTAAGTGAGCAAGGATGAAATGCAGCCTATCACATTTCAAGTGGCTGGTATTGTTTACAGACAAATGGGAATGCTCTCGCAGTGCCCGAGGGAAGAGGGATCTTTTCCTTGTGATAACTCACAAATCTCTGTTTGAGACTTACCATTGTCCAGTGACCCAGTTCTTTACAGGTTTCACATTCTTGCCTTTAGACATGTACTAAAGTTAATGGGATTTGTGCAAAGATAGCTGAGAACGGACTTTGAATTGGAAAAAATAACTCTGTGAGCATGTCTTTTAAAAATCTTTATAGAAAAAGCTGTCTTTGCATGGGAAATTAGTCTCATAAGCATGACAAGAACTTAACCAAAAAAATTGCAGAATTTGTAAAGGAACTTATTTGACTTTGCAATGTTCCCAGGGGTCAGAATTTGCCTTGTTTTGAGTATACTTGATCACATCCTCTATTGGTTTGTTTCATTTCATTCTGCCTTCATTTCTGTTTGGCCCAGGGCTTCTACATGGTTAATCTATGGCAAGATATAGCAAAGAGTTTTATTCTGGAAAATGCTTACAAGATCTATATTCATTTTTCTTTTAAGGTATATCTCAGACATAGAAGTGAGAGAATCAAGCAGATGAGTATCCAGTGTTAGAGGTACTTAAAAATTGAGAAATAGTGCTGCAAAGCAAAAGATGATGTGGATAAATCTGGCAGTCACTTGTGTACATAACTCATTAGCAAGAGTTTTATGTAGTGCTTGCTGATATCTGGTGCCATCCTGAATGATTGTTTGACTAGAGCAAAGGAGATAAAATGGTATTGGAGGAAAATTAGTCACTAAGAGCAGGAATCACACCACAGAATGTCACACAGGGCTCTTCAAGTCCCAGAGCAGGCTCTGTGGGGTGACATTGCAGAGATCTTTTTAGCGATAGGGATGAGGATGAGCTTGAAAAGCAAGCAAAATTGGAACCAAGGAAATGGGAAATACTTTCAGGTTATGACTAATGCAATTATTAGAGAGGCTACTGCAGGCACTGTGGTGGATTTAGCTTCAAATAAGAACAGAAGTTATGCCATGTGTGATTGATTCCAGGTTGGGTTACAATTTAGAACTGCAATTAGTGAGTCATCTGTTACTTTGTATCAATTATTAAAACCAACAAAGGTCTAGGTTAAAAAAGAGTGCATGCCTCAATATGTGCTGCTCTACTTGTTAATTTTCCGATTTCACTTTTTTGTTTGGTGTGTCTCAGCTTTGCAGCATCGTCGTACAGTGTGTTCCTTAAACCAGCACGTGAATTGCTATAGGGCGAACCTGCACACTCCTCACAGCCCCTGTGGTGTGACCCTGCCATCCCACATGACCTGGTTTGGTTAGAGCCAGCCCAAGGGCAGCTCTCTGGAGGGAACCTGCAGCTTCCTGAACCATTTGTAAATGCAAGGGCTTAAATCTTATTTTGATAGAGGCTGTTTAGGGCACAGTGAGGCACAGCTTGGCCATTCTGAGAGCCCAACTGCCGTGTAGACTGTGCTGCCCTCAGTGCACTGGTTGTGTTCTCACCCCAGCTGGCAACTGCTCAATGTGTAATGCTTTCTTCCTGGTAAGCACCAGGCCCTATGGCAGCATTGTTCTGACCCAGCAGAGTATTCCTCATGCCATAGTAAGACCTGGAAACAAATAATATTGCCAAACTTCCATGAGCATTTAATGACAGTTTCTAATAAAGGTGAGGCCCTGAGTGGTCATGTGAAGTCTCCTGATCTGTAACACGACATCAGCATGAGGTGTTGATACCTCATGTGTACTGCAGCATTTCCCTTGTGAAGGAAAGTGCTTTTGCCTGTGTTCCCATGGGAATGGGCACCTCTGCTCTGTGGGCTGTGCAAGGAAAAGTGTCAGCAAGAAGGTTGTAGGGCCATGTTGTCACTGAGCATGAGCACGTGGGGGTGGCACGTCACATGCAGCAAGTGACATGTTGCAATTTAATGGCAAGGAGTTGCAAAGACTGAGCATTGTCTGCAGCTCTCTGGAGACCCTGGACACTGTGAACAGACATCCAAAGCTGGACTGAACTTCACAGAAGTTCACAGTTTTCAGTCTTTATACTTTCTAATACACATTTGAGACATGATTCTGTGAGTGCTTAGCCCTCTCAGTGATTGTGGTTGATGTGGTTTGCACTTACATGTTACTGCGATTGTAGACATGCTGAACCAATCTGGAAATCAGCTGTCTTTTCCTTTGTGGGTAGGGTATGATACATGTTTATCTCTTATCAATATGAGATAAATATTTTCATTTATATCAGTGGCAAGTAGATAAATATTTGGGAGAACGTCTATGTCCTTTCTAGAAAAAAAGTGATACAGTTGTGAGGGTTATTGGTTTAGGGAGAGCCTGATTGGACCAGATAAGGGATGACCAGAGTTTAGTGCAGGTCCTTAGACAGATGTGTCAAGGTGGGTTTTTTTCTTTTTCCTTTGAAGCTTAGGATTGAAAACTTGCTGTCATTCCAAAGTAGAAACAACTTGGGTGGCCTTTTTATCACTAATAGGCAGAGCAACTAGGCAGGACTGTGACTGCACTGAAAAGAGGCTCTGTCATACAAGAGGTTTTCCAGGTCAAGATTAAAAGCAAAACAGCTCTCGTCACATGAGCCTTTGTACTGCACCCATAGTTCCTAAATGCTTTTGGCTTATCTTTAATGTTTATGCTGCTCTCAAAAATAAACCCAGCTTCTCTCTCCGCGGGTGTTGTATTTAACATCAACAGTGAATAGGCTTTTTCATTCCTAAATGCTAATTTTCTTTCTCTTTTCAATCTGTTTCTGGTACAAAAAGTTTTTGTTTTCAGTGGTTTTGGTTTCTTCCCTCTTTGGTTTTTGAACTCCATTATTTCTCTTTCCCATATCTGTTTCTGTCTAGGCAATCAGTAGTTTTGTTATGGAAGCACTAGCTGAGTGTCTATCTATGACCCTGAAGCCTAGAACTTGAATCAGAGTTTGAGTGCAGCTGGCAGTACAGTAGTAATAATTTGAAAAAAAAAAAAAAAAAACAACGGAAAAAAAAAAAAAAAAAAAAACAAAACAAAAAAAAACCCCAAAAAAACAGAAAACCTTTACCAAGACTAATTTTGATCTGCAGACAGTAGAGGACTCTTGGGAACAATTGTAATTGTCTTGCTTTGAACTGTGGTCAGAAATCTGGTCTAAAAATCTTGCTATAATGAGAATTTTGGTTATAGTGAAGTAGTTTTATAACTTCATCAAAAGGTTTATGAGACTACAGCCAGAATTGAATGGCATTTGGAAAAAGCTCACAAGCTGTACCCTTGGGATAAAACACTGACCTTGCTGAGGCTGGTGAGGTGTTTCCTGAATGCAGTGTGCCCAAACCCAGCATGGCAATGTGGCATTGTCAGGCTGCTGTGGGTTCATCTCAAAGCAACTGAAGTTCCAGAGCAAACAGAGTACACCGAAGCCTAGATGTGACAAATGGGTGTTGAGCACAGCCACAGCAGAAGGCTTGCTTTTCACAGTCTGTTTTGTGTCCTCTGTGGTGATGTGCTGTGATCCTCACATTGCACAAACCAGAAGTAACCTTTCTGTGCCTGAGATTCCTCACTCCGTGTACCCAGCAAGCTGCTGCTGAGCTAAACTTATTTTGTCACGGAACGTGGTAAATGGGAAACAGACCTGCAACAGATACAGGTCATATTCCAGGCACGAGGCACGGCCCTCAATATTTCCGCAACTTTGACATGCCAAGATGTTACCTAAAGGTGGATATTTAGTAGCTGGGGATGGAAGTGAGCTGTGACTATGAAACAAGTCATGTGTCTGCTGAAACACTGCAGAAGATTTGGGAGCCTGTGTGGTAGGAGGTATGGGGACTGCAGGGCTGACTATCAGTTCAGTCTGGAAGTGTATCAGATTTCCCGTGAAGGGAAAGCTGAGCCCACTCTGTAAAGATGCTCCCCTGGACAGCCCGAGTGTCTGGAAGAAGAGCCATCCTTGTGATGAGCATTCACCAGTAAAGGAGCTCCCAGGGTTTACTTGTCCCAGTGCAAGTCCAAAAGCGTCAGATTAGGCATTTGAACAGAAATGTATCTGTATTTTTGGGAGACTATATTTTACATGTATTTTCTCATGTTTAGTGTAACACATTTATGAGCGTAGAGATGCCTACACAGAATGTTGTCTTTGCTTCCTGCCTTAGATTAGAAGCTTTCCTTCAAATTTTTGATCTAAGTTCTCTTACATTAGGAGTGGGAAGTTGAAGAGTGTTGGTGTATCTTGTATCTTCTTTTTTTTTTTTTTAATTAGCCTGCCAAATAGCTTAAATGCTTGTATGTAGTGCTGTCCTGTTTTGCTCTCCTGTTACAGATGCTGTGCAGCAGTTGTGCCTAGTGCTTTGGTGTTCAGCCTTTCTATCAGTTAAATAAATGTAAAAATTCTATTAGATGCAAATGCTCACAGAGTTATGACTTTTTATTTATCCTGCTTGCTCTTTGATGGCTTAAATTATTTCAGCTCTTCTAATTACTTATTTAAGGACTATTGATCTCCAAGTTTTTTTCTGGGAGGCCTCACAGAATAGTGTGTCTCACAAACAGCATTATAGTTGCCTGCAAATTAAGGCAAGCAGACAGACTGTTGTAAGGTTGTAGTAACCAGGCAGGTGGCTTATTTTAGGCTAAGTTATATATGAAATATTTATGTGCTCATTTAAATCCTATAGAGCTGGAGTTCATGCAGTCCCGAGACTGCAGCTATATGTCAGTCAGCAGTTGTGTCTCCTTAGTGGAAAGCCCCACAGCTGAGTTCTGAAGGCATTCAGCAGTTGGGGCCCTTAGCTAGGAAACTTGGAAGTTCAGGTACTGGGGCTGCAATCCTCTGTCACTGTGGTTTGGTGTGTAACACAGCCAAGCCTTGAAATTCTTCTGTGCTTTGGTTCATCCTGTCTACAAAATGGGGGATGGGAGGGTTTCCTGAAGGTTTATAGAGCTTGCTTCATAAATTACATCTTTGAAGCCCTCATGGTGTATTTGTTGCGGATATAATTTAGTGTAATAAAGTTTTGTTGTGTGCAAAATGAAAGTATTTTTAAATTATTGGAAAATGTAGAACGTGCAAGTCAAAGGCAAAAGGAGATGTCCCCGTTTCCTTTCAGTTCTGCTGCATTGTGCATCCTGCATTAGTACCCAGGCCGTGTGAGCACTCCCGCTGGATAACAATCTTCCAGGGTTATGCTGCTCCTTCCCTGAAGCACAGCTGCTCTTCCCAGGGGACAGGCACAATGCAGGCAAAGCTGCTCCTCTCTTCTGTGCTCACTAATTGATCTCTGGCTTGGCCACTTCCAGCAAGGTCACAGAATTGGCAGCTACAAAAACAGTGTTCTGGAGAAAATTTAAAGGGGAAGAGTAGAAGTACCTTGGATGGGATGGTGTGGGTTTCTTTTTTTTAATTCATAATAATTTTAATTTGTTGGGTCTTCTGTTTTGCTTCTGCAGAGGTCTGAAACCTGGAAAGGACTGACACTAGGAGATTGTCCATCGTGACCTGTTCAGCAGTTTGTGAGTTGTGCCCTATCCTGGCAATTGCTCTATTCTCACTTTGTAATTCTACTTCTGTTTTTATTAGAACAGGGCATGACCATTCTTACTCAGATCCTCTAAGGGCAAAATGATTTCTAAGCAAGAATAGTGTGATCTCCTCAGATTTTTCTTTGCCATGCTGGCCTTGAAAGGCATCTGTGTGTGTTTTTTGCAAAAGTGCTTGAAATCAAACATGCTGCTCTCTCAGAGCTGACTCTGATTCATTCAGGTGGTTTACCATCTGAAAGGTGATGGAAATTTGGGGTTAAAAAACTCCAACAACAACCAAACCTAAACTGTCAGTGCCCCAGTGCCAGGGTCTGTGCTGCTCATTAAGCACTGTGCCAGTGTTTGTCATTGTCACAGTGGTGCCCTTTCTGGCCCTGAATGCTGGAGCTGTGCTCAGCAGGAAGGGCACAATGTGTATGGCCACGGGCCCAGTGCCACGTGCTGCTGGGACAGCCCTGCCCAGGGTGTCTGCACCCCTCTGTTGGAGCTCTGTGCCATCCTGCATGTGTCCAGTCTAGTGAAAACATGTGAGCACTGCAAAGAAAAATGCATTAGCAAAGCTTAAGTGCTTAATTACTTGAAAAGCAGAAGAGTTTAAAGGGTTTGAATAAAGAAATGGGCCAAAAGGCATGTAGGCAAGACTGGAATACCGAGGGCAGAACGAAGCTGTGCTGCATTAATAGGGGGTTCATGAGAGGCCTGGCAGAGAGGGAAAAAGGGGTTTGCTTGGCCTGGTGAGACTTATGTGATCTAAAAATACATAGAATGTACTATATAAAGTCACAGCTGTTGTAGCATCTTTAAAGAATAAAATATGCAGCTTCCTCTGAGGTGGAGGGACTGCAAGGTCCCCCAAAACAGCATCCAGAGGCACCTCTGGTGGAACACTGTGCATTCATGTTTGTAGCTGCTCTCAATAAGCTGGTAATTGAAATATCAGCCAAATACTTAAAGATTAGGAACCACGTCTTTGGGAAAGGGATGTAGAAGCAAGCCTAATTTGATTATTGCAGCAAATCCATTTTCTGTTCATTGAAAGTTGAAGCAAATAGTTGATGGTTCAGAACTTCTTATGCTCCTTATGTTATAAAGAACTCTGCCAGTGTTTGATGTTTTAGCTCGTGTGAGACATGATACCACAGAGAGGGAACAGAAAAAGGCCGTGTTAAATTGTCGTGAACCTCTGAGCTAATGAGTTGATTTGATACTGTTTATTCTACTAGAACCCAAGGCGATTAATTGAATAAATGTTTAGGTTTGAATCTTTAATTTGTCCCTAAATATGTCTAGTAGTTAATGAGGAGGCAAGCAATCATGTGGAGAGTCACCTTGAGCAGGGCACAAGCCGTGCCGGTGCGGTGCCGGCAGCAGCGCTGCCACCGCGCGGCAGCGCCCCCTCCGTGCCGGCCGGGCACCATGCCTCGGCGAGACACGGAAACACGGATATTCCTAGGGCAGAATCCCACCTGCGTGCCACGAGTGTCCCCGGCACAGCCCAGCGTCAGCCCGCATGTGGCACTGCGCCTGACGAAGCTGGCAGGGTTCTCTGTGTGAAGCTCCTTCGGTGCCTGCCCAGTGCTAGGGCACTGAGGTGGAGGCGTGTGGAGTGGAAGGATGTCCCTTATTGATGTGTGGCTGATATGAAAGGCATGGTCTGCATTCTGTATTTAAATACTTGACATGAAATAGGTTTTGTAGGTTTAAACTGCCTATGGATTACATTATTCTTGAACAGTATTTGGCCTAAATAACAGTACAGCAGGATGCAGGATAAAGGTTTTGCACACCAGCAATGTAAATGTTCTTTTCTGAGGGGGCAGCAGGGGATTTCTGAGGTGTGTGGGACAGCTCCTTGCAGTAAGAATGGGTGTGCAGGATGTCTGGGAATTCCAGGATTCCATTAAGCTGGAGAGAACCTGTTGTAGAGCACATTTGTGTCTAATCCCGGGGAGGAAGTACTATTGCAGTGCTGGTTCTTCCCACCAGGATTCCTGCATGCCCTCTGCTCCATGCATAATTCATACACAATACATAATTGAACAACTATAAAGCCACACTTACTTTCATATATTTAAATTACTTGATGAGCCAGAGGTGGTTTTTGCCTTGTTTGTGCTTTTGCTTTGCCTTTTTGTGTAGTTTGCTGGAACAGTGGGGACCAGGGCCCAGTGAGTCAGCAGCTTTTGAGAACCACTGCCAAGATGCTGATCAGAACCAACTGTCAGGATTAGTATTGTATTAGGAAAAAGTATAACTGTATAACAAAGTCTAATTGATTTTTGCAGTATCAGATGCTCACTTCCTCTGTTGGCAGTATCTCCATAAAATAAAGTCTTTTTGAAGGAAAAACTCGTAACTTTTGAAGGGTACAGACCTCACAGTAGCAAAAAAACCCTCTGCCGTGGATGGCCTAGACTATCATGCTCCCTAGGAACAGTGTCTGTGCAGCAGCTGAGTGTGTATAATGTGTTTGCTCATGCAGGTCTGCAAAAAAGCCTGGCTTACACATGGAACTAAAAGGAGATAAAAAATGAGTCTCACACCTTGAACTTTCTCACTGTTCCTTTCTGTTCTGGATTCCTTCTCTTTAGAGCGGTAGTTGGTGCCTGGATCACACAATCGTATTTCCAGTATTTCCAGTGCTGTAATTGCTCTGTGTGGCAAGCATTGCTGAGGTGCTCTAGGCCTTTGTGTTTCAGTCATTGGATGTGTAGCATTTTATATATTTAATCACCATCAAGCAGAGTTTGGATCCAAGCTATTTAGAGCAACTGTCTGTGCTGTTGCAACCCACTCAGGGCCCTGAGGGAGAACTGTGAACAGAGAGAAGGCTCAGATTTCTTTGAGCAATTCAGTATTGCCAAATACTTTGGTTTGTTATGGCTGCTGGGTTATGGGCCGGAGAAGTATTGGGATGATCTGTTCAGAGAACATGGTGTTAAAACAGATCTGCTTAGAGATTCAGGAAAATGCTGCTTCTTTCTGCTCCGAGCACCAGAACTGTGAAGAAAACATAACTTATGCTGAGCATGAGGTAAAAATCAATAACTGAAACATTCTTCAAAAACAGAATTGAAAGCTAACGTCCTTTTACAGCTCATGGCAGGAAGAGCCTCTTGCTTAGTTGAACAAGTTACCATTTACAGCAATTTGAATAAAGGATCTCCTGGCAAAAGAGACTCAATTGTAACATCTCCAAACCCCCATTTTTTAGATAAGACAGTGTGTCCCTCAAAATCCGTCCTGCTCAGTTAAACCTTGCTAGTTTTACTTTGCTAACCTTTATGATGGAGAAACATAGTGTTTGGTAGTCCATATTAAAGCTTTTCCATTGTATCTTGATAACATTTAGTTCCTTTCCCTTATGGAATGTTTTCTCTTCTGTACTTTCTGCATTTCCCCCCCCAGAAACAAACAACCCAAAGCATCACTCTGTCACCTGGCACCTCTCAAGAGCTCTACTGCTCAGAATTTGCATGCATACTCCTGCAATTCCAGGAGTGTAATTCCAGAGCTGATTCCAAGGCCAAGCCATGGGCCTATTGTGGTCCTGTGGCAGCCCTGGCACTGCCCAGTTCCGGACCTGCCTTGTGGATGCCCAGCCTGTCCTCAGGGGCTGTCAGCCCCTCTGGCTCTGAGGTTAGGTACCTGTGCTTATCCCAGCCTGCAGTAATTGAGGCAGTTTTCTGACAGGTCACTACAAACAGCATTTCACAGCATGAGGATCTCCAGCAGAGGGGCTCTCACTTGATTTTTTTTTTTTCCATTTCACACTTTTGTTATGGCACCTCCATTTGTTTGCTGTTCTCTGCTTCTGTTGTTGCTGTGAAAAAATAAAATGCAACCACATCTTTTCTTCTCTGTAACAAAAGGACAGATGACATAAAAGTTCCCTCAAAGCTTGTATCATCTAGTGCTTTTAACTCATTCGACAGATGTCGTACAGGATTACTCCCTCTCTCCATAGCTTTTCTGACCCTTGGCAGTCTCATGACTGTCACAACCTGCTGACATGTGGAAGGACTGAGCATCCTGGGAGCATGTTCTCTGTGGGCCTGAACCAAAGCCTACTGTAATTGCTGGCTGTCTTTAATTAGTTTGGGCTTTGAGTCAGACATAAGTGTAGAAGGCACATAGTAATTAGTGATCTCTCTGGCTTTTTCTGGCACTCTGACTGCTACCTGTTGTCCCGTGAATAGCCTCTGAACTAGGATGAATCCATCTGCTTCTCTGCTCCTGCACTGCATTTCTCCATACTTGCAGTTATGATACCAACACTATACGAGGCAGTAAAAGCCTGAGATTGGGAGACTGTGCAATCTGACAGGAAAGTGTGAGCCTGCCAATATGGTGCTGTGCTTTGGCCCCTCCCTCAGCTTTGGGCACTGTTGTGTGGTAGAGAAACAAGCTGGGCAGCACTGAAAAAATGCACTTGCAGGTGGAAGGTACGGTGTACAGGAACCAAGAGACTGAGGAATGTACAGAAAAAGGCCTTTCTGTGTCCATGAATTCGTACTGCCTGGCCCTGTGTTTCAGCTCTTCAGCAGCAGGGACTGATCATAATGATTCTGCACTGATGGAGAATTTTGAGCATTCTGTTTCCCAAAGAGGATCCTTAAGAACCGTGATGTGGATTGGGGAATGTTTTACTTTTGTGTAGTGCCATGTAATTGTTCCAGAGCTGCCTTTACCTGAGCCATTGCCATTAGCTGAAGCACTTGCAATCACTGAGTTAATCCTCCTGCTCGTGTAAGGCAGCTGTTGGGGGAGTTCTGTTCGCAGTTGCACACAGAGCAGAGGGGAGGGCGGGCTGTGGCTTGTGTGAATTGGGGAGCAGCAGTAACCTCCTGACCTGTGGCCATGCAGCCACAGCACAGCTGCTCAGGTGCTCACTGAGTGAGGTTGTGTGATGGGAGGGATGGGCATGTCTGGTGTGTGTAGCACAGGGTAGGCTGCATCCTTCTCCTCAACACTTCTGTTTGCAAAAAAAGGTGAGTTTTTCTTGTCACAATTGGTTTTGTGCCTTATTAACTGTGAGTCTCTCTGCCCATGTACACAATGACTGTGCTTTGTTGTGCTCAGCATTATCTCTGTTGTGGTTTGGTTTTCAGGATATGAGTTTATTTTCTTCCCCATCTGATGGTGGCACAGTGGGCCACGGCAGGGAGGGGTCATTAAGGGCTGAGTCAATAGATCTTTCTGCATCAACTGATGCTCTGTTGCATGTGCTAGGGCTGCTAGTCCATGCCATAGGCTGCTCCTGGAGCAGGGCCTTCTGGAAAGGCACTGGCTTAGCAAAGGTGCCATGCTTCCTCTCTGTATTACCCTGAAAGGAGTACATTGCTCTTGCATTGCTATCGAGCAGCATAATTCAGAGCATTCTATGATAAGTGTAATGGTCAGAGCAGACACAGTAACAGCTCCATCAAATATTGATAAAGTAGGATTATTAATTAGAGCAGGGGTGTAGGATTAAAATGTCCCTTGAGTTGCATTCCCCATTTGATGTGAGAGTGCGGTTTTGTGGTCAGAGAGTGGGAAGCTCAGGATAACTGGAATCTTTTTTCATCATTTCTTCAATGTGTCCGTAGTGGTTCAGGGGATATATAATACTATTGACCAGAGTTCACAGAGTTCTGATATGCTCCTATGGTGGCACTGCTGGGACTCAACTTTACAAGGATCTGTCTATTAGTGCAGCCTAGGCTGATTTGTAGCTCACAAAAAAGAAAAACAGCTCTGAACAAGCTGATAATTTGCAGTCCTGTTGTCCTGGAGTCTCATTCTCCCTCAAAGAGCAGCACATCCTTGTGAGAGGCTGAAAACACTGGATCAGTTCCATGGAGCAGGGACCATGTCCCTCTGGACCACTGGGCCCTCGTGTGCAGTGGAAGGATAACATTTTGCTTTCAACGGTGTGTGTAGTGCTGAACTGAATAGATATCAAAGCAGGGAGAATGAATTGAATTTCCCAGTTATGCAGCCCCTGTGTAAAAGGGAGCTTTCAATGTCTCTCACTTGAAAGAGACACTGCAGGTTAGCAATGAGATTTCCGTTCAGAACAAAGCCCTGATCTGCATCACTAATAACAGCTGAGGTCATTAAAATACAAAGAATTTCCCTTTGAATTTTATTTGAATGGTATCTGCATTCTCTGCGTCACTGGTGTTAGCTTTTCTTTTCCCACAGTTCTGGTCCATCAGGACAGTGCAGTAAGGATTTATTTTCCACTTTAGGTTCTTCCTGGTTCCAATATGCTACCTAGAGGAACTGGTTTAGACCTGTTACAATCATTCCAGTTCTATACATTCATTCTCCCATTCCTGTGCAAGAAGTGTGCATTCTCAGGTCCCTCAGTATGTCTGTGCAGCAGCAGCAGCAGTTTAACATCCCTGTGTTCCCCATGGCTTTTTTAGCTGATAAAACCCTCCAATCCAAAGCATCTTCTCTTTTTCTTTTTTTTTCCCCCTTCCCCTTCTGAGTGTTTCCCTGCTCTCTCCAGAGCCATTAGATGCTCTGACTATGCACTTCAGTAGATCAATATGGTCTTGGTATTCAGAGGCATTATCATTCTGAGGCTGTACAACTCATATGTATTCATCCTATTAACATCTGCTCAAAATTCCCAACATCCCAGCCCAGCTCCCGCAGAATGACCGCGTTGTCCTTGCTCAGGCTCTGCGCATCGGATGTTGACACCTGGCTTATTGTCACACAGATTCCATTTCCCTCTTTGCTGTGGGTGACCTTATTTCACCCCTGGAAGCTCAGTTTCAGCTGGAGATGGATGGATGAATTGGGGAGCATTGTGTCCACTGCTGCCGTGGCAATTCCTGTGTGTTCCTGCCCAGAGAAGTTATTTAGTTCCTACGTTGTCGGAGCCAGTTCTGGTCTAGCAGTGCGATTCCATCAGCCCACGAGGATGTGCTTGTAATTGAAGCACCATCTCTGTAAAGCAATAGGAAAAGAGAAGAATCTGCTGGGCAGACTGAGCAAATGATTGTCCTTATGGCTGATGTAGTGAGGGATTATGAGCTTTAAAGTCATGGAAAGAGGGTGAACTGTGGCTTTACCTTCAATGGTAACCCCAGTGGATATTGGGGGGTGGGAATACAAAGTGTCAGCTCTATGATTGTAGCAGAAATTGGCAATAGGGTTAAGTTACCGAGGGGAAAGAAATGAGGAACTGGAGTTGAGCGTGTATCAGTGTGGAACTGAATAGCCAGGAGTGGGATTTACTGTTTTAAACTCCTGTCTGAAGGTCATAACCTCTCAGTGAATGGCAAGAAACTGTTTGAAGGAGAAACACAATGTGTTGACATTCCTGGCTTTCTCCAGTGCATTGTGGTTACTTTTGTTTTCGCATTTCTGTGCTCCCAAAAGTTGGTTACTATAAAAAGAGTTGCTGGATCAATGTGCATTCTTGAAGATTACTTAAGGTTAACTCTGACTAACAAAATAAAATTTAAAGTAATCATTTGCTCATTCAAGGTTTCAGGGAAATGGCTGTATGAATCTGCAAGCTAAAAGAGGAAATGTTGTAACAGGCCATACAGGACTGCCAGTTGACTTTTTGCCTTTCTAAGTGAAATGAAGCTGTGAAGTCTCAGAAATGCTGGGTGTTGGGTACTGGTTAATCTCCATTGTCTGGCCTGAGTCAAAGGAGATGCAGAAGCCAAGGAACCTGTGTTTTAACAAGCTCTACAGAAAGGCAGAAATGGAATTGAAGAAATTTTCATTTAGTCTCATATAGTACAAATGACAGTGGTTTGTTGTTTTCTCAGAGCACGCAGACATATCTAAAGAGATTTTCTTGCTTCTTGGATTCTGGTTTCTCCAGTGTTTGCCACACTGACCTCCTGGGGAGTGAGACTGGCAGAAGTATGCAATTCCCTCGGTGCAGAGTCATGCATTAAAAAGGGGTTAGGATCAAATGGAGTTTAAATCTTCAGCCTTTCTCTTTGAAAATCACTGGTAGACCCTGATGAAGCTCCAGTGACCCTCTGAAGGTGCAGGTCAGCAGAGCTAAAGACCTGGAGATCAATTCACACCCCAGAGTGAGGCTGGATTTCTGCAGCTGTTCCATGATTAAGAGAAGCTCAGCCATCTGTACTTTGGCTTCCCTTCTGGTCCCAGAGACAGCAAAGGAAATTTTCCCCCAGTCCTGTGCTAGAGGAGGGCCTAAAGCTGAGCTGGATGCAAAAAAAGTTCATCATTTGCCTCAGGAGTGTAGCTAGGCTGGCATATGGAGTCACTCCCAAAGTTAATGAGAATTAAATTGTCAGGTTTGTGACTTCTGTCTCATAAAGCATTCAGGCATAATAAATGATGCTGACACACCGGCCTTGGCATGGAAAACATCTTTAAATATACAAGATGCTGCTTCTTCCTGGGATATGTATAAGGTTGGCTTAGGTACAGTGGAGTTTCTGGGGGAGAAAATGGATAATGTTCCAATAACGTGTCAATTATGGTTTCTTCCAGAAATGGTACCTATAATTGGTGCCATTATACAGATTATTTGAAGTATTTTAACTCTTTTAGGTTTTTTCCCCCATAGTTCTTGTGAAGTTTCTGGATCCATCCACTGGAATATTTTGTATACAATCTCATAAGAAGCCTTCACTTTTCTTTTTTTCCAAAGGCCATGGAGCAGATTTTGTTTCAGACATTGATGAGCTCCTGTGCACATTCAGCACAGTTAGCAGAGCTAGAGATTCAAGCTTTTGTGTGGCAGATCAATATCACCTCTGACAGAAGCCCAGCAGGAGCTTGGTTTGCCTGCTGTTGTGAGACATGAAGTAGAAAATGTGCATAAACCACACTGCCTTAGAGAAGTGGAGCAGAGCTTATCTCAGAGAAGAGAGAAGTGCTGAAGCCCTCATCTCTGGTCCAGCTCTGCAGTTAGAAGCAAACAAGATATTCATTTGGGTACCACAAGAACAATTTGTTAACATTTATGTGAAGATCTGTATTTGTCATTCTTAGAGGTCTGTTAAGCAATCTGACAAAGGAATGGTGATAGAAACACCAGGGTTCAGCATCTCAGCAAAGTGAAGGGTCTGCCCACATGGCACTGCTGTAGTAATTAATCCCTGCCAGACACTCTCATCCAAGTGAGAGCAGATCCAGCAACTGTGCACACCCAACTTAGGCAGGGCCATTATTCTGGGGCCTTTGTGAAGTAGCAACAGTTGACTCACATGGGAGCTTCCATCTGTGAAATATTCTTAGATTAACCTTGGAGATGTTTGCTACCCTCTGTCAGAGACAATGGTTGTGCTAATGCTGGTGTGAGACACGGTCTAGAAAGGCACGAGTGTGTGAGCCTGAGGCATTGACAGGAGCTGGACAGTATCCCCAGCTTTGAACCAGGACACTGAACATGGGACAGGTCCTGTGCAGTTGTCCCTTGCCTTCTTACTGCCAAATGTGTCTGGTTAGTTACCTGGATTAGCTTTGGAGGTATTAGGGGTATATACTGTTCGTTAAGGTGCAAGTGCACAAAAGTGAGTCCCATGTCTTTGGCTTCTTGGAGAAAATCACTCATTCCCCAACATCTGGCACATTTGTGGGCTGTATCCACTTTCCTTGCTGCACCTACTGTGGTGAGAATGTCCAGTTTTCCCAGAGGCCTCATTAGGAGCAGACTGTGTGCGTGAAGTCTGTGAGGGAAAGCAGAGGGTGCAGCTGGAAGGAAAACGAGGCGGAGCTTGCTGATTTATGCAGCGTTCAAAGGTACCATTTCCATGGCAGAGACAGATGTTAGGACTGTGGGGCTGAACTCAGCTTCAAAGCTCACAGCTCACACCGTGCAGCTGGATGTGTTTGTTTTCCAGGTCCAAAATTCCCTGTTCTCCCACCCCCGTGTTTGGTCTTCCCAAACTTTGATTAGGAGGTTCCTTTCAGCTGGGCTATGCTGCAGGGCAGCCTCTCTCCCTCTGGCTCTGGCTGCCTGTTCCTTTGGTGCTGGCTGAGCATTTAGTTCTTCCCCTGAAGCCTCCCAGGTGCCCTGGGCACAGCCTGGCTCCAGGGTTCCAGCAATGCAGACGTTTGCAGCAAACAGCTGCTAATTCAGCCTTTCCAAGCTGTTTTGGGCTGGTGGAGCAGAGAACTGCCCAGCGCTGCCCTCAAGTGGCTCCCCCGAGCTCACACTGAAAAGTAATATTTACAAACATTTCGGGTCATTTGGGACAAAAACAGCAGTAAAAGGGCCCCTCTCAGTGGTCAACGTGTCTTTAACACATTCTCAGTTGTATTGGGCACATCCTTCCTGCTATAGCATTTTTCTCCAGCAAATTTGCTTGGGACCCTTTTCAGCTTCTTCCTGTAAGCTGATCAACATTCCCATCTGCCAGAGAGGCCCCTTGGAAGGGATTCACCTCCACGAGGCAGCTGTAACAGGGGAGGAGGATCAAAGGGGCATGGAGCTGACCTGCAGCACTCCAGTGGGGTCTCACGTAGATCAAAGGGTACATCCATGGTCAGAGCCTGGCTCTGTGACTTCCTTGAGAGATAACTTGGCAGGAGTGTGTCCCTGGCTTCACCACAGCTTCCTCTGAGTGGGGGGTGTGTATTGGAGAGGAAGGTGCTCTGCATGTACTGGATATCCTTGTTGTGGTCTTTCCAATTCACTCTTTTTTTGGGATGATGTATGTAACGAAGGTCTCTGCACGAGCAGCCAATATTGCAAGGTAGAGGAGGTGATTTCAGACCTCAGGCAAACCTGTTTGAATTTGGTCTTCTCAAATCCTAACCTTCAGCATCTCACAATCTGCAGACAAATATGGGAATTCTCTGAGAAATTGCTGGTGGCGTGAGTAGGAAAAGTTCTGCTAAGATGTCATTTCCCTGTAGAAGTGATTGTGTTTTGAGAGGACCTGGTGTGGTCCTGGTTTGTCGGTTTAGGCAGGAGGTTTTAGTCACCATTGTAGCTGTTGGCTGATGTGTTGACCTAAACCTACACCCGTGGGATACATGTGCTGTATTCTGTCATAATGCACACAGATACTTTCATAAACAGATGTTCATTCTGCCTCTGTCCCACAGGGCTGCTCACCCTCCTCTTCCTCAGCACTGCAATTTTATCTGAAATTGATTATTGTCTCCAGGGAAGCGAGTCTGTGTGAGAACTCTGCCCTGACAGCTCCTCCCTGCTCTGCCTGGCAGGGCCGGTTGTTCCACTGCCATTGCCTAGGACAGACCCTGTGCTCAGGACGCTCATTTCTCAGGCAGCATCATTCACTTGCCAGCACTTCTGATTAGCAATGATAGGAAACTAAATTTATTGTGTCTAAAAAGTGCAACTGGGATGTCTCAAGACTGGAAATGTTGAGTGATTTTGCCAAGTTTTAATAGCAACTTTAAAGTTTTGACTCCCAGCCCAAACTGTTCCCTGGCTATCCCGCCGGGGCTGTTGCGATAGGCCTGGCAGTGCTCGTGTGCTGCTGGCACGGTGCAGCAGCTCGGGATGTGTCCAGTCGCTCTGGTTCCGCAGTGCTGCTGTGACATCAATCTCCTTCCAGCTCGGGGCCGGTGCTGACTTTGGCAGTGCAGAAGGGACATCTAGTGGTGGCCTGATGGGAGAGTGGGGACGGTACGTGTTCAGGGCTATGGGGATCACAGGCGAGAGCCAAGTCCGCCTTGGAGATTGGACCCTGGGGAACCCTCAAGCATTACTCACCAAACTGTATGTGAACTTTTCAGTTTACAGAGTTGGCCTGTGGGTCTGGAGGCCTGAAATTCCAAAACCTGAAATTTTAAAAATAGGCCTGGCACTTTTCAGCAGTGTTGAAAGCAGGAGTGGACTGAAGCAGTCAGGTTTTGCACACAGTTTTTGAGCAGAATGGGAAGTTTTTTCTTTACTAACTTCCCAAGTCTGCATCCACCATTAGTATGGACCCCTTCGTGTATGGTTGTGCCCAATGAGCCTTGGAGGACAAAGCTGGGAAAAGCCCCATGATTTTGGTGTTGTTGGCTTGCTTTGTTCAATTCAGTGCAGCAGATCTGTGCCCAGTGGTTCCAGCACTGCCAGGAGAGAAGGTGAGGTCCGTCCTCGGGCTGCTGCAGAGTGCACGTGACAGGAGGTAGCAATGCCACTGATATTTGCCTGCATGTCACACGTCTCCAGTATCCAATCTGGAGTATTAGGATTATTTTAAGCCCTGTGTGAAAAAGATTGTGAAACTCAGGCACGTGCACATTGTTCTTTGAGTGAAAAGCACAGACTTGCTGAGGTACTTTGCCGCATGGTTCACTCTGGACTGTCTGTAGAAAGATGTATCGGACTTTTTCGTGACAAGTATACAGGCAAGTATAGAATGAGAAGACAGGAAGGTTCTCCTGAGTCCCTCAGACCTACTCTCCTCTCTCCCTTAATCCAGCTTGCCCACTGCTGCCCCATTTTCATGGCATGCATTTCCGGCTTGCCAGGTTTCCTGCTCGGGGCTGAGAATAGAAGCCTCACTGTTATGCTGTCCTTAAGTCTCTGGTAATGAGTGTTACACCAGGCAAGCAGCTGTGTCCTTTCGCTCTAGTTTTAATACTATTTTAAAGAGCAGATTATGGTGACGTTGGATGGCAGTGATGCAGAGGTAGCACAAACCATGACCAGTTTGGGGAAGGCTTTAGGAAGGATGACTAAGGACTTGGAGCTTAAGCTTTAGACAACAAATCCACCCAATTGTGCTCCTTTGGAAATGTAGTCAAGCCTAACAAATCAGGGCCTTAACAGAGGTGCATTAGGGTCCTTTAATTGGACTAAGCTGGTTAATACCCACATTGGCTTTTGTATGCCCAGGGGTCCAGCACAGGAATGGTTTCCCATTTATGCTGGCAAAATCTCATAAGATTGCAACCATGAACGTTGAGAGAATTCAATTCTAATATTCTCACAGGTAGACACTGGATTAAGGCATTTTGATTATTATAAGGAAGTTGGATGTAAGTGTTTTGCTCTTCCCTGAGTCTGGCTGGTGTGCCCCAAGTCCAGGTTTTGGGGTGTCACAGGCCACAGGAACAGCAGAGCTGCACGAGGCCTCAGCTCAGCAGGACCTCCACTTTCTGTGGAGGGAGTTTGCTACACTGATGCTGTTTTATGAAAGCCAAGCGTGTCCTTCAGGTAGTCATAGGAACCATAAATTAGCATGGATGGTTTTGAAGTGTTGCACTGGTTGACTTCCAGCAGTGCCTGGCTTCAGCTGAGGAGGAATGGTGGTTTGCTGAGCATTAATTGTGCAATGATTCATGGGTGTTTGCTGGGATTTGGAAAAGGTGAGTTTTGGGGAGCATAATTCACATAGGTGAGGCAAAAATATTCTGAGCAGAAAGGTTCTGCACATGTCAGTGTTTGGTTATGTCCCCTGACAGAAAAAGGAGAGTCTGAAGAAACAGAAATGAGTTCCAGATGGTCGTGGTAAGTGGCAAGAAACTAATACTGAGGCCGATCTTGAGAAAACGGGCTGAAGACACCAGAGATGAAAGTGGGGGCAGGGTGGTCCAGATAAGGTTGATAACACATGATATATCATCTTTGGAACATTCCAAGGCAGCACAGTGAGATGAACCATTTGTTCCTGAACTGCAGATCCTGGGTGGTGAAAAGGCTCTTGCTGTGGCTGTTCTGCTTCTGCACTGAAGGCAAAAGCCCTGCAGTAACTCCCCCATTTCCCTGCACACCCCCGCCAGCCTCTGCTGCCCTGCAGGGATACTGGATAATACAAATGGCTCAAGGATTGCTCCTGTTCTCTTCACATACAGCCCAGGTCTGGCTGCATTAGTTCCTTGCTGTCTTGCATATTTCTTGTTTAAACTAGGAATTCGTCTGGCATCTTACCTGCCTTCTATTTTTAGCTGTCAGTGAAGGGTGAGGCAGTGTACGTAATTCTCATTACACTTAGTTTAATCCAATTGTGATGTGGATTTAGAGGTACTTAGTAGGTCTCAGCAGAGTGTGGGCTCTGTCTTTTTCCAGTTACTCTCATAAAACAATGCACGCTGGTAACTCTTTCCACTTCTAAAACTAAAGCCATGCATCCAAGGTGGTGGTGTGATTTGGTGCCTGTGTTATGCAGATACCTCTGTTGGTGTTTGTGGCTGTGCCTTAGGAAGAGGGTTCCTGTACATGGTGTGAGTTCATCTCTCCTGTGGGATCACCCATCTCGGAATGAGACAGCAGTACACACTAACGTGGGCTGAGACTGCTTTTTGGGGCTAACAGAGTGCTTTTGCCTTATGCCTCTTTGAATAAAGCAGCCTCTATCAGCAAACTGTGATCGATCCTCCCCTGGAATTCGCTTGTAAATACGAGCTCATACAGAACCTGCACCTTCCAAACCACCTGTGTCCAAACGGCTCCGAGCTCGTGTCACAGCTCCCGGTGACACAGCAGGCGTGTTTTCTGCATTATACAGGGCTGTTCAAAGAACAGACAGGAAAGACCCACGCAGGGCCCTCCCCCCGTGCCCGCGCCGTGCCCCGTCCGGGCGCCGCGGCTCCGCTCCGTGCGATCCAGGCAGCGTTTTGTGTGCGCCCCCGAGCACGAGGGGGCTGGAGCGCTCTGTCCACGGGCTCAGTGCTGGTCCCAGGACGGGTCGGTGCTGCTCCCAGCTCCGAGGGGCAGCGACGGGCTGCCCGGCCTGCCCGCACTCCGCCCCGCTCCGTGATGTGGGCACCGCGCGGGGCTGCTGCGCTCCAGCTCCTGTCTCTCCCCGGAGGGTCTCGCAACAGCCGCCCTTAGACTTGTCATGGAATTAAAGAAAACTACCTCCAGGGCGTACAGTGCTGCTCTCCTGCTGCCACTTTTCCTCTTGTTTTGGGGTAAGTTGTTGTATTCTGTGCCTCATTCTTACCCAGTTACTGTGCATAACTTTGGATCACATCAGTGACCTGCCCTCGTATTGCAAAGATTGCTGAACAAATTCCCTCTTCCCTCTTACAGATTTGAAGCCTGAAAACTTTTGTCTGGAAGATAAACAGGCATTTCATTCTAGATATGTTTTTCCTCCTATTTATTTCTTGTCTCCTTTCATCCTTCTCTCCCTGTGCACATATATGTATGCATTTATTCACAAGAGCTAAAAGTAATTAAGTATTCATGTAATTAAGTATTCAGCTATTATAGTAACCATTTTCTCCATTGGAAAGGTTGAATTTTTCGGTTGTGCCCATACAGCAGAAACACAGAGCTGTATTTTCATCCTCTATGCTCTAGAAAGACATCTGGGCACAAGAGGAGCGTACCCAGGGCAGTGTAGTGCCCGATACATCTGGGGCAAAATGTGGAGGGAGATCACAGTACATGGGTGTTCCCACTTAGAAAGTTAGCAGAAAGCAATTCGTCCTCAAAGTGCAAGAAGTGAAGAGGTAACAAAAGTCTATCACACTGGTGGGGTGTTGGTTTGGTTTGGTTTTTCCACATTGAAAACTTATTTTATAGCCAAAGAATATACCTGAGTATACTGGGATACCTCAGGTTCCCCAGAACACGTCTTTGGAGTCCATTCTCACTCTTGCATACAATTTCCTATGCACCCTGAAAAAGAGATTCTCTGTTTCATCTGGAATAGGTGCCTGGAGATCTGCTGGGCCTAGACATCTGTTTTAGTCATCTAGGGATTATAAGGTCATGTCAGGAACATGTCCAGCCTTTTACTGGAAAGTATAATTGGGGTTGAACTGGTCTCCTTGCCCTGTCCTCGGCCCTGCCAGGCAGGTACCTGTACTTATATGTACAGGTATGGTTTGGTTTCCACTGAGGCAAGACAGAGATGATCCATGACATGAAGGAGTGCACATAAACTGTGGAGAACACCCAGAAAATACAGTCAGATACATACACCAAACCTTTTCTCCTGGTGTGTGGTACTGAGCATGGTACTTGGTGTTTTCCTGCATTAGTCAGTGATGTTTATGTCCTTTTGGGGAGCTGGAGAAAGTTTTTAGCCTTTCCTTTGATTCCCCAACAGTCTTTTTTCCCTCTGAAGCCTCCCAAGATGTCCTTTGCTGTGACCACCTCAGACTGAGAATATGAAAGTCAAAATTTGTTGCGATTTTTGTCTGATTTCTCTTTCTTTTTCTTCCTTTTACCAGCTTCTTTGTCTGGTGTGTTTGCTCCAAGTGCCTGGAATTCCTCTGGCCACAGGGAAGCAGCAGGACTGTCTTTTGTATCTAGTAACCATAGCTACTGGTTTGGAGTGTGAAGCAATTATGGTGGCTTTGTTGAGCAGAAGGAAGGCCCGTTGGTGGGGTGTGGCACAGGGGACCTGCTGTGTTCCCAGGGTTTGTGCTCGGGGACCCCTGCACTCCTGGCTTTGCACTCCTGGGAGTAGCTCTTCTCTGGAACTGTGAGAACGTGGCTTTCTTTTGGAGTGCAGGTGGATGCCACATCTGGTTGGGCCAACAGAGCTCGAGGGGAGGGGTCATTTAATAGTCTTTCCTATTCTGCAAGGAGAATTCTGACGGATTTTAACTGGAGTGAATGGTGGTATTTATATAGAACTTGTAGGTGTTTAAGGCCATAAAGAAAAGTCTGGCCCTTGTAAACCATATTACTACTGTTTTTTTGATTTCTGATTGACTGAGTCTAAATGTCATTGAAGCAGAGAGGGGCTCAGTACTCGTTCAGAATTTTTGAGGGCATTCCGAATATCCAGGTGGCCTGTTGCAAGCTGGAACCACCCAGCCCCAGAGGGGCAGTAGCACAGGCTCTGCCGGTGACTCCACTTCTACTGCTGCTGTCTGTGGAATAACTGCTCCCAGCTAATTTGTTGTCTTTAAAGGAGATTCTGGAGGGCAAAAGGAGTGTCATCTCAGTTCTGTTCCCACCACTCCAGCCATCAGTAGGCACAGGAATTCACATACCTTTGGCCTGAAGATGCTTTGGTCGCCTGTTGAGGGAGAGCATGGGCAGACACACCTTTCTCCCAGCAGTTGCTATCAGCTCGAGTGCCAGCTTTTGAGATTAGCTCAACACAGGACAGTTTAAGGCTTACTTCAAGACCTGGAAACAAACAAAACCAATCTTCCCAGCTGTTGTGGTGATTGTCAGTGTATTTAAATAAGAATTGGAAATTAAAGCCTGTGACTCAGTCTGGTTAACTGAATACACAGGAAAGTCCCTGTCCCAGTGTTTGATCTCTGGAAATGGCTGAGAGATCAGAGAATGTGTGAAACATGAAGGTCAGCTTGGAGGAGTGTTTATTAAGGGAAAATACTGGGGTGTCCTGGGCACAGAAGATCAAAGAGTTACTGTGGCAATATATTCAATGCTGTCATAAACCAGGGATTTAGAGCTCCTGTCTTTGTCCCAGTCCTAGAAACATGGTAATGGGAGTTACACCTCCAAACCTGCATTAGAACAGTGGGCAGATAATGAACACAAGCTGGCTGGCTTTGTGTTCTGTGTTAACAATGAGTTCAATTCCCTGAAGTGGTATTTCTGATTAATGCTGTTAATGCCTCGGGCCCTGATGTTGGCACTGCTCAGTCCTGTGGATTCCTGCCCACTGTTTGGCACCTCCCAGCGATTCACTGGGCAGGCTGGGTGGGAGAGAGCTAGGAGGCAGCACCCTCCTTCTTTGAGGGAGTAAATATTCTGCACATTTCACAAGTGGAACCCGAGCCACATCTTCTCCTACCTGTCTGAATGCAAATATAGGTGTAGGCCTTCATAAATTCTACATGACATTTTACACCAGTAGATTGTGTACATATAAATGGCATGAAAAAGCTCTGTCACACCAAAAACCTAGTGTACAAATGTGGTCTGGAATTTGTTGTTCTCCAGTAGCAAAGAAAAACAACGTCAGAGGCAGTCTGGGAAGTGATGAGTGCACACTATCTGTCTAACTGTGTGCAGGGACATCAGGAGAGGTCATCAAATGAGTATCCAGAGTTGGCTGAGATACTGGGCTTGTGTGTTTAATGTACCAGAACTCTACAATAGACCTCAAAGCCATGAATAGTAAGGCTCTTTTTTTAAAGTGACTTTTCTAAAAGACACTCTTGGCATTGCTGTGATTCCTGGCATCCTGGCAGGCCATTTATTCATTATTGTCTTAGAAGCACTGCCTGCTGATTGCCAACACTGCTTTTAGATTAGCTAATCTTTATTTTCAGGATTTGGGCTTTTTGGGTCATAGTGCCACCTCTGTCTTCACATAAATTGTCAGATGTGATAAGCTGATTACCTGAGATGGTAAGGACAATGTTTAGCTTCAACCAGCAGATATATCTCAGTATTGTTTCTCCCTTTCAAAAAAAGTGAGCAGGAAGAACTTGGCTCTGGGCCCCAGAGTCACCAAGTTACTCCATGAGCTGCTGAGGGCTGGTGATGGTGGGAAGCTGCTGCTTCTCTGGGGCTTAGTAGCTGTGATCAAACATTGGTATTTTGGAAAGTTTCCCAAGCTCACATCCCATTCTGTGAGGCTGAAAGAAAAGCCTGCTGTTAAAGCAGCTGTCACAAGTGCCTATTGCTGTGTCAACCAGGACAGGGAATGCAGGTTATGCAATGTTTTAGGGTAGGTGAAATATCACTTATTAGCAGTCTTGGAGAGTTGCAGGGCCTTGTTTTCTGGTGCTGGTGTTACTCAGAGCAGGTGCTTGCTCAGGTCTGGGAAGAAAGGGTTTAATCTCTGTGTCAAGAAGGAAATGAGGCTCGTAAAGCCCTAGGGATGTGTAGAGCCACCCAAAGAGGCCTTGTACCCTTCCTGGACAGGTACATGGAAGATACTTCCCAAAGAAGGGTATGATTTTATCCTGCCATTCCCTTCCATAGCTGTCCTTCTGAACTGAGCATGGCTGGGAAGAGAGAGCGTAGAGAGGGTGAACTGGGAAGTCCCTTGTCAGGCCTGTCCACTTTTCCTTTTTAGTTGTGTGGATCCTGGGAACAGGCCAACGTGTGAACCCTTTCACTAATCCTTTACACTGACCAGGATAGGGAAAGATCAGCAGAGGTCAGCAGGGATTTACTAATATAAGCACATGCCTTCCCGTTGTCATGGAGACCCAACTCTTTCCATTCCTTTCTTCAGAGTTTATTTAGTAGTTGTGTTGCTGTGAATGCCCTCTGGTGGAGGGGTTCCCTTCGTCCTTTTAGCCTCGGGACGTTTCTGCAGTGGGAGATGTGGAGGATGAGCAGCAGGAGCACAGCCTGACTGGGCAGAACTGCACCAGGTGGGGCTTTGGGCACCTGGGGATCCTGGAGCTCGGTTGTTACTGTGGTGCAGCTGGGACCGTGCTGCTCTGGGAACCCTGCAGTTCTCACCTCCTGGCTGTAAAACAGGGGTTTTTCACTTGTTGTAGTGAGTAGGGCAGGTGAGATACACCTGAAGGAAGCCTCTTTCTACTCAAAGGGGATCTGGCTTGCCCAAGCTCACGCTAGGTTTTTGCTAGGCCAGGAAATAAAATTCTGGCATCCTGGTCCAGTTTTATTTTACACCCAGTGCAGAGCATTTGCATGAGCAGGTATTCTGAGATGGGAATTACCTCTGGCCTCTGCTTTAGATTTTTCCTGTCCTTCAGTACAAAGGAAACAACGTAATCTCTGAGCTGATAACCCCAATGCTGCCACTTCCCCGCTGGAATTTTAAGTGACCATTAAGACACCTTTAAGGTAGTTATCAGTGCAGCACTGAGCAGCTTCCACGAGGTCAGGTATGTCCCCAGCTTCAGGGCATCCATCCTCTGTGAGAGTTACCCAAGACTTTGACAAAACAAACTAGTGAGAAGCAAACCCTAAGACAGAAGCCAGTGAGTAACTCTAAAGCAGCATCTCCAGGCAGTGAAGTGAGTGCCCAGCTTCTCATTAATTTCTGATTTCTCTTTTTGTGGCCAGAAAACTTGCTGTTGCAACTGCCCTTTGATAAGTTCATACAGTGAAGGTATAAAGATTGTTGAAGTCAGTTATTAAGACAGAGCCTGGTAATGCAGCTTGTTTGCCTTAAAGTGTTACAAAAGGTCACAAACCTCATCGTTTAGGAAAATCTTTGTCAGCTACCTTTAAAGTGTAAAACCAGACCTGTCCTGGCAGACCTCAATGAGTGCTTTATATGGGACTCTGTTGGCCTTTGAAGTTCCTCCTAATCCACCCCTAAACGCCTGGAACATGTTCTTCAAAGAAGCTGTAGCCTCCTCCAGTTTCATTTCAGAGTAGGGTTGCAGGATGGTATGACTGTAATATGCTTTTAATGTTCTTTTTTCCCTTACAAACATCACTAATCCATATTTTTCATGTGAAACGTAAGGGAAAAAGCCTGGATGTCATTGTTAATCCAGAAAAACTGTTTCTGTGGGAAAACTATAAACTTTTGTCATTCAGTGGTTTATTTGCCCTGATTTTCACTGTGTTCATGAAACAGTGTAGGCTGAACTACATGTTTTCATGGTTCTTATTTTGTGCAGCAGGAAAAACTAAGTTATTCATTTTTCTTATTAGCATTTGGTGCATATTCATGTGCTATTCACATTTGTATAATAATCTATTCCAAATTTGAGAGGATTGTTGTATGCCCTTGGACTGCTGGTTGAAAATAACAAAATCAGAGCTAAACACATCATCTGTGCTCTTTCTCAAGCCAGGAGTTCATCACTGCCATGGAAGGAGTGTTAGGGTTAGAATACATTCACACAGGGACACGTTTTGTCCTGGGGAAATATTCCATATTAGTACAGGTGTGCTGGATACAGGGGAGTGTGTCATCCAGTCTTGGAATCCAGTCTGAAACCTCCTCTGAGTTGGTCAAACGTGGGGAATTTTCTGCCAGCTGCAGTTCACAGAATAAGTTGAAATTATTTAGATATTGTTTCATGTATCCTGATTTACAGTGCAGTCTCCCCAGCCTGCTCCCTGCACACCGTGAGCAGGGCTCTGTTACTGCAGAACATTTGCTCCAAAAAAGGAACATTTTCCTCCAAAATGAGGTTCTGCTGAAGTAAGTAGTTAAGCACTGCTATTGCTCATGGTCACAGTGAGTTTAGAGGAGACTGGAGTTCTCCCTGTTCCTCCATGGCTGTCTTTGGTAAGCCAAGAAGGCCTTTTCATTTATTAGTGAAGCGCCGGGTCTGTAATTGTGCGTGTGACTGCGGGGCTACAGATCTATCACCAAATCCTTCTGTGATGGACAGCCATTCATGACTGGGACAGATTATTGAGCCTTGCAGTCATACACGGACCAAAACAGAGAAGGTACAAAAAGGCAAGTTTGTTGGGAAAGACCTTTTGAAAAGGCAGGAAATAGCAAAGGGATTTGATGTTTATCATTATTTGCAAAGAAAGCCATGCCTGGGCTACCCCAGCCGTGCCTGGTGGTGCTGTTGGAATGGGAATTCCGTGCAGGTGGATGTGCTGCAACATGCACTGGATTGGGCTCCTCTTGGTCACAAACCGCGCTCCTGGCCACCGGAAAGTGCAGGCTGGGGCCAGTTACTCATTAAGCCCACAAAGGCTCATATCTCCTGCCTAGTAAAGCTCTTTTGCAAATAGTTTCCCCGGCTTCCACTCTAATTGCCACAGAGATTCCAGGCAGATTCCGTCATCCTTGTTTTCTGCCTGACTGGGAATCTGAGAATAAAAGGGTTGATGGCAGAATAATGGGATTGCTGGACAGTGCATTGCTCAGCAGCTCTCCCCAGCATCACATGAGAGGGGAAGGGAGGGGTAAGCCATAGAGATGATGCTGGGAAGAGAAAGGGCTGCCGAAATCCCTGAGCACCCTCCCTCCCCCGGCAGCATGGCCTCTTAAAAGAAGACTTAGAAACTCTACAATCTTTTGGTGGGAGGGACTCTGGGGAAGGTCAGGGCAGGGGCAGGCTTTTGTAAACCGAAGGCTCCTATAAATCCTTTTCAGGCCCTGAAGTCGGTGCCTCCACCTTCAGGTGCAAAGAGACTGAGAAGCTGATGGAGCAGAGTTGATAGAAAGCCACTGACCCAGATTAACTCCTGGGGCTGTAGAAGGTGTCCCAGAGCAAGGCAGACGTGGCCAAAATTGGGCCGGGCTAATGATGGCATCAGTGAGAGAATGGGGAAGGTCAGCTGAGGAGCCACCCTGGGGTGTGATCCTTGGCGGAGAGCATGGCACTGGAAAACAGCATCGCCCAGGGAGCACTGCCACAGCGAGGGGAGCTGAGGCTGCTCTGGGGTACCTGCCTCTCTCCCCCGCAGCTTCGGGGCTCTCCCAGGCACCCAGGCCTGGCACTGCCCGGGCCACAGATCCACAGAAAAGGTGCACGACGGCTTCTGCTGATGGCTTGTCTTCCAGTGCCAGGAAAGTCGGGGTTGTCTCATCAGGAGCAGTTTCTCAGATTCCATTTGCTCCTTCAGGAGCTTTATCTCTGCTTTGAGGCCATTTTTCACAGGCGTTTTCAAAACATCTGTTTGCAGAGTTACTTCCAAGTTTGGATGTTTGAGAACACTTAGGCAGGAGTCAGGCTGGGCTATCTCTGCCTCACAGCTTCTCTCTCATTTATCCTGGAACTGAGCAGAATGAAACCTTCTGATCTCAGAAAGCTGCGAGAGGATGTGCTAATGACTGCTGCCTTTGTGGAGGGAGAAGTTGTCTGTTTGCACTGCCTTGTCCCTTTATACTATTTTTGGTTGGGTTTTGTCTTGCCAAGTGCTTAATTGTGTCATTGAGTCCAGGACATATATCCTAATTCTAATATCATGGCCACTATCCCCTGTCCTCTGGGCTGTCCTGCCCTTTGGCCAATCTGCCCCTTGTTTCACAAAATGAATTTAGAATTTCTTTTGGAAAAGAAATGAGGTTTGCTCATACTCTTCCATTCTGCCCCATTGAGAAATACCTACATTGAACACTTTTTTTTTTTTTAAATTTCAGTTATGTGTATAATCTCATTTATATGAACTAAATTTGCAGTTCAGTAGGCATGTCCCATCGCATTTCTGGATGGTGGAGTTGCTTAATGGGGCAAGAACCTTTTAAATACTCCCATTGTGGGGACAGCAGGGCCTTGTGGCTCGGTGTGAATTAACTGATCACATCGAAATGCTCCCAGATTTAGGGGAATCTTGTCTCTGCATTAGTTCCTGTCATTAGTCTGGTGTTTTGGCTCGGCAAGGTACTAAGTGTTTGGATCTAAAATGCCATCAGTGAATCTCATCAGTCTCTGCTCTTTGCTGAAACACCTAAAGATTTCCTGCTGTGTGAATTTACATGTCTAACATGGAGAGAGGGTGGGGGCCAGTGGTTATCAAACTGAGCAGCTTGATGTAATCAGAGACTGTGTGAAATATGTCCCTTTGGAGTTTGGGTTGGATTATTTATGGGAGCATCTTCAAATCGCTGGTGGACTAGCTGAGAAAAAATTGTAACCCGAGAAGGAGCAGCTGGGACATTCAGAGCCACAGCCAATACCCCAGCCCATCCTGCCTCTCTGGGTTTCCAAGCACAAGTGCTGTGCCCAGCCAGTGAAAGGGGTCATGGAATTTTACACGAAGTTAATCTTGTGAATGGATTTAAGGTGATGCGTGTCACTGCTCTCAAAGTGACTCATGGATGAATAAGCACAAGTGAAATAGTTGGTTTGTGAGTGTCTCCTAAAAAGCCAGGTACCTAGTCACACAACTTGACAAGAAATTCCTGATTGCCACCATATGAAGGCCTGTTATGTTGTCTTCTTTATAGTAAACGTTTGATTCTCCAGTACCCTTTCAGCTCATGGTTACAGCAGACCCTTGGAGTGTGGAATTTAGGTAGGCAATCTCTGAGTTGCATGGGGTGATCAACAGAACTTTTTTCTTTAGAGCTACAAGTGCTGACTGACCAAAAGTCTCTTTTCTCAACAGGAACTTCATACTCTGAAAATGACAGTGGTTGTTCCTCATCCCCCTGTGAGAATGGTGGGAGCTGTAGGGATCTGGAAGTGGGTTACCAGTGCACCTGCCCCGTGGAGCCAGTAGCCTACATGGGCAGAAACTGTGAACTCCTCTATGATGCTTGCATTAAACATGACTGTCCTGCCCACATGACCTGCACCCGGACTGCAGGGCTCCTGGACTATGAATGTGTCTGCGAGCCTGGCCCCACGGGTGCTGACTGTGACAATGTGGATGAGTGTGTGAGCAGCCCTTGCACAGACCCCCGTCTGGAATGTGTGGACAGCGAGAACGGGTACGGCTGTCAATGCCGCACGGGACCGAGCGGGGGACGCTGCCAGCCCGAGGGCTTCGAGTGCTCCAGCCAGCCCTGTCTCAACAATGGCACGTGTGTGCAGGGCCCGGGGGGCTACTCCTGCCTCTGCCAGCCCGGCTTCACCGGGGCCACCTGCGGCCACGACATCGACGAGTGCGCGTCGGGGCCGTGCCGGAACGGTGCGATCTGCCGGGACCGGCCGGGCGAGTACAGCTGCTTCTGTGTGCCCGGCTACCAGGGCTACCACTGCGAGATCGACATCGACGAGTGCGCCTCGCGGCCCTGCCGCAACAACGCCACCTGCCTCAACCACATGGACCACTACGAGTGCCACTGCGCGCCTGGCTACACAGGTACTGCCGGGCTGGCCATGGGCTGGGCACGGGGCACAGGGACTGCGCTGGGGCTGGGCATGGGGCACAGGGAGTGATTGTGGGCTGGGCATGGGGCACAGGGACTGCCCTGGGGCTGGGCATGGGGCACAGGGACTGATCGGGGGCTGGGCATGGGGCACAGGGACTGCCCTGGGGCTGGGCATGGGGCACAGGGACTGCGCTGGGGCTGGCC
>JAWWTY010000036.1:1357435-1442012 GCA_035222235.1 Margarornis squamiger | reverse complement strand
GGGCACAGGGACTGCCCTGGGGCTGGGCATGGGGCACAGGGACTGCGCTGGGGCTGGGCATGGGGCACAGGGACTGCCCTGGGGCTGGGCATGGGGCACAGGGACTGATCGTGGGCTGGGCATGGGGCACAGGGACTGCCCTGGGGCTGGGCATGGGGCACAGGGACTGATTGTGGGCTGGGCATGGGGCACAGGGACTGCCCTGGGGCTGGGCATGGGGCACAGGGACTGATCATGGACTGCCCAGGACTGGGGTACGGGGCACAGGTACCACTCACCCACTGCCCAGGTGGTTGGGAATATCTCCTTGCTCCTGCAGTTCCACAGTGGGCCTCCTGCTGAGGTGTCCCAAAGTGCTGGTAACTGCCTGAGACACTGTTGTTTTAGAGCTGTGAGAATCCATCTCTGCTGCACAGCTTGTATTCCTGGAGTGTTTGGTGCTGGTGTGTGAAAAATGGTGCGTGGTTTGTTGTTGTGGCTTCCAGGCAACACTCGAGGCTTTGATTTCCTTGGATGGTGTGGATTGTGAGAGACACTGATCCAAAGGTGGACTGTCTGAGACTTGAGTACTAGATAAGAAGTACTTGTGATTAGCTCTCAGAATGAAATTAAGGGAGATAGATATATAGATTTATTATCAGGAAGTGGAAATTAGTGTCTCCAGGTATAACTTCGCTCTGCCTACCTGGCCTCTAGCTCTTTGTCTTGTCCAGCAGGATTTTTCTGAGGGAAGTAGTTGTGTTTTGGAATAAAGTGACTTTTAGTTGGAGCTTTCAAGTTCTTTCATGCCTGGCAAATGTTTATTTGGCACATGACATAAGTATCTCTGTTTTGTGCATCTGTGCTAGTGGTGGCTCAGGGAGGAATCCACACCTGGGAGTTATCTGTGAGGGAGGCAGGGGGCTGTCCTTCCCCCAGCCCTGCTTATCGGAGTGGAAGGGACTGGAATGTGCCCACTCTGCCTGGTACCACCTCGCACATGAACTTTCTCAGCCTTCCTCCTGTTCAGGCTGAAGTGTTTAAGGAGTTGGGTTGCTGTGAAGGAATGCTGCTGATTACCAGCGGAATGAGGAACAGTTACAACATCAGGAATGCAGTCCCTGGTGCTGACTCACTCTCTGATAAAAATGGACAGAGATGAAGGGGAAAAAAGGCAGAATTTCTGTGTGGGCCTAAGGTTACTGGTGATTTTGAGTATCAAGTATAATTCTGTCTTTGGAAATCAGTTTCTTTTTATATCTTTATGCTGAATCCTCAATTCAGGATTGTGGGATTCCCCTGCCAGGGAAGTGATAAAATGAGCCGGGCAGCTGGAGGAGCTTGTTGTGCTCCAAATTATTCTGATGTGAAATCTGAGGCTTTGCCTTATGAGTTAGTTCTTCATCCAGAATTTCCAGCACCATTGGCTGGCAAGACCAGGTTATTTCCTGGTGCTTGCAGCTGGAATTTGGGTGAAGGAAGTTTAGTGTGGGTATTGAGGGGGTTGAAGCAGCAGATTAGGGGGCCCACATTCCGCCAGGATTAGGGTGGCCATGTCCATTCTATGGGGAGCATTTGCCAAGAAGGGCAGATTAGATGGATTGGCAGGTGCCACTGTAATGAGGAAGGTTTGGAGGTGATGTCAGGCCACAGGCAACTCAGAGTTGGAATACAGTATGCTAAGATAAACCTTACAAGAGCTGTGTGCAAGATCGGATTTGATGGTTGCTCAGAAAATGGATGTTATTTGGGAAGTGCTGACTGATTGGTTGCTTCAGCAAACCTGAATGAGAGAGACTAAAGCTTTGCAAATCCTGGGAACTAGTTTTAGTTTTGATAGAAGACTAAAGTCCAAAAGTCTAGACAAAATAATTTTGTCTGCAAATAAAAATAAAAGGTCCTTAATCTGTAAGAATTACATACTATTTATGAGCTCTTAAATATTCTGTGTTAAAATTAGAACAGATCACTCTGGTAGCCAGCTTAGGCTCATAACATGGCTCTTGTGATTCCATCTCAGAATTCCAGGCAGCACAGATACACTTCTCTGAATTTATAATACGGACATTTCTCTGTTTTGTAACAAAGGTGTGAACTGTGATGCTGAAATAGATGAATGTGCTTCAGAGCCTTGCCAGAATGGGGCCCTGTGCAATGACCATGTTGGGTTCTACACCTGCACCTGTGCTCCAGGCTATCAGGGAATCCACTGTGAGGTGGACATCAATGAATGTGAGAGCCAGCCCTGCCAGCACAATGGGACCTGTCAGGACCTCATCAACAGGTGAGGAACCAGTGATGGTTGGGCAGTCAGACACCAGAGCAGAAATCTGGGTGGGACATTGGATTCAGTGTTTTGTACATCCCAGTGGCACTAACAGTAATTTATGGCTGTTACTGGAAGAAGCCCCCTCCCAGCAGCAGGACTCATGGGGTGCTTAAAGGAGGGGAGGAACAGATACAAAAGGAAATGATTTGCAGAGCATAAACAGCAAAGGCAACTGCTGAGAACAAACCTGTGTGTCTGAATTTAGCTTTCCACAGGTAAGGTGTGAACCCAAGTGGGTACGAGCACTGCCAGCTGAGCTCCTTTTGCCCTTTCCTCACCTGGGGCCTTGCAGTGAGAGGAGGAGCTGATGCCTTCTGTGTTTGGTGCCCACAGGTACCACTGTGACTGCAGTGACACGGGCTTCGAGGGGGACCACTGCGAGCTGGACATCCTGGAGTGTGCCTCTGCCCCCTGCCTCAATAGTGCCACGTGCCTGGAGGGGGTCAAACACTACAGCTGTGCCTGCTGGCCAGGTGGGCACACGGGGATGGACAGCACCTGCTTAATTGCTGTGTTAAAGTGAAGAGTTAAGGATCATACTGCATGGTCCAGTGGGATTTTTCATTGTCTGGAACGGTTAGGCTGCCACTGCTGCCCTTTACAGGCCATCCCAAAATCCAGCTGACCTGGGAAAATCACCCTGATTCTCAACCACAAAGTTTTATTTTGCTTTTCTGCCATTTTCCTTCATGAGATCCTCTATTGCGAGGTGATGCTTTCCTGCAAATTGATTATTTTGGCTCCTGTATTTGACATAGTAGCGATAGTAAAGGGCCCTGGGACTCCCTGCTAGATGAGCTGCAGAGTTGTGGGTCCTGTTCCCACCTTCCAGGCAGCCACAGTGTTTGGGAGGCAGGTTCCCATGAGCCATGCCATGCTGACCTGTGTGTCCTGGCAGGTTACACGGGGCAGGACTGCGAGGAGGATGTGGACGAGTGTGCAGCAGAGCCCTGCCACAACGGGGCCCAGTGCCTGGAGCGCTCCAAGCCCGCCTACTATGGCACAGAGCCCGGCTTCCCCAGCACCTTCAGCCCCAGCCAGGCAGCTGGATTCCTGTGCCACTGCCAGCCCGGCTTCACAGGTGAGCTGCACAGCCACTGGCCATCCCGTGTGCACCACGAGTGCTGTGTGCTCCGAGTGCGTGGAGTGGGGCAGTCTGGGCAAAAATCACTGACTGCTTCTTGGGAGAGGGTGGCTGTGGGAGAGTATGCAGAACATACTGCAGAGAGCTGAGTGTCATTCCCTGCCCCCGCCTGTTTCCAGGCTGAGGCAACAGCCTGTGCACTCCCCAATGCTTCAGTAAATGCCTTCGGGTGATTCAGGTGCCAGGGTGGCTTCCCTTTGTCAGTCTCTCATGCATATGGCAGAATTCATCCCTAGGGGATATCTGTGAAATTCCTCAGCAGAGGAAGCTAATTCCCTGGAGTCACAGGTGTTTTCTTGATGAGACAACTCTCATGACAGCAACTGTATAATCAGAGTGGGAGAACGGGGGTTTCTTGATGTTGTTCTCCTGAAGCCAGAAGCTCTGTGGATGTTCCACTGAAATATCACCCTTTCCCTGGATGGCAGATATGTATAAAAGGCTGGATTGAACAGCTGGAGAAATTCCAAGCATAAACAGTAACACTTTATTATTTTATGAGAGAAAAAAAATGAGTGTTTGGTCCACTATTGTACAGATGGGGATGGTTCAGAAGTTCTGACCTTGCCAGTGCCTGACACTGGAAAACCATTCCATACTTCATTTTCCCTGATTGTTTTGGTGATGTTGTCATATGTGCCAGTGTCTGCAGAGACAGCCTATAGCTCAAGAAATTCTTTTGTGTTTTTAGGTGACAGAAAAGCAAAAAATTATGACTAGTTGTCATTCAGGTTCTTTCCCTCACTGCTGCACGAGTGCACTTCTTCAGATGCCTGTTTGTGTTTTCACTTCCCAGGGGAGACCTGCTCTACCAACATCGATGAGTGTGAATCCCAGCCCTGCCAGAATGGAGGGCTCTGCCAGGACCTTGTTAATGGCTTCTTCTGTCAGTGCCTACCTGGTTACTCAGGTAATGCTGGGGAGAGGGAGGGTTGGAATGAGAGCCTTCTCTTGGGCTCTTTCTGAGCTGCTGTTGCTGCCTGGCTGCAGGATTCCAGCCTGGGCAGCCCAGGCTGCTGGGCAGGGCTGAGATGGACTGGGGGGGTGGGATGTCTGCAGGTCAGGGCTCAAATGCCACGGGAAAGCTGTGTGATTGTGGGCAAGTAACTTGATAGGCCATGAGCTAGATTTGGAGGCATTAGATCGACTATGAAATAGTCTGAGATCAGAGCATCTGTATCGTGGAGTGAAAGTTCCCTGGGAGAACTGTGGGGTTTTTCTGTAAACATACTAAGATGGTGAACAAAGGCAGCTTTAAAGTTAAAAAGGGGTGCTTAACATTCTAGTTGTCCCAAGCTCCTGAGTGTAGCAGATTGGCTCACAGGCACATAAACATCTGTAAAACATCTCCATTCCCCAACACCCCTGGATGATAAGAGCCAGCGATTTTTCGCTGAAGGCAGTAATCTGCTATGTTAGGAGGTCAAAAGGTCTTTGTGATGTGAGCAAAGGAAGCCTTCTCTGTTTACAAGGGAATGGGGAGTCTGGATTCTTACCCAAATGCCCTGCCTGACCCTGAGGGTTCAGTTTTCTGGAAGAGAAACTGGGGGATAGTGAATCTTGCACTTCAGCTCTGCAGGGATGGTACTGTGCTAACTGGTACTAAACCTCTTCTTAATTCTTCTTTAGTTTAAAATATTTGTTCTGTCTTTAAATTCCACGTGCACATTCTGTTTGGGCAATATAACACCAAAGAGTAGTTTATAAGAAAGGTGATTCCCAACACATCGGTATTTCTGTATTTGAGGTGAGGGCAACCTTCTCACAGTGTTACCAGGCTGCCATCTCGTGGGAAAGAGGAAAACTTGACGCCAGAAGAAAACGTCCCTTAACTTGCAACAGCAGGTAGCAGCACGCATGCCAGAGACTGTCTCAGGCCCTTATTGCATGGGAAAATGTTCTGTTTTCGTCCTGTGGTTGCAGTGGTTAAGCCGTGTTGGTTTAATTCTGCCCAGCTCTTTCCTGGGAACACTTTGATTCCCAGAATCTAAAATCAGCTCCTAGTTAACACCTTCTGTAAGTGGGCTGAATTCTTTGTGTGCTTTTCTGGCCTATCTCATTTGCTAATTTAGGCCAGGCCAAGAAAAATTTGCTTTTGTAGATGAGGCCCTTGAAAATAAGCTTTTATCTAAGCTCTTTATCGCTGCTTTCTTGGGCAGTTCCAGTGCTGTACTCGTGAGCTGAGGTCTTGTCCAGAGAGATGGTTTAACGTTTATCCTACTTGTCAGAATTCCCACTCGCATCTGTGCCCTGTTCTCTTTTCCTCCTCCAGTGCCCCTGCACCCTCCCAGAGCTCAGAATTTCATTGTGCTTTGCCAAGCTGCAGATCTGTTTAATCCTTTCCAATTCTTAGTGTGCTCATGGGCAGAAAAGCTGACAGAAACACGGGATGATGGGCAAAGGAGCACTAGAGTTCATTCTGTTGCATCAAATTTGGGTTCATTAGTACTTGAAGGGGATTAGAAGCAGGTTGCTCTTCTGGATATTGCTTTTGGTAATGGACTTTGTCTCAGCTGAGGTAGTTCTGACACATTAACACAGCGAAAGGCTGGGAGCAGTCTGTGAGATCAGCGAGTGCGTGTGGAGGAGTGAAGCTGACAGGGAAATAATAGCAATTAATCTCCCCTCCTTTGTCAATTAATCCCAGTACAGTCATGCTGGGTAAACAGCTTATTACTTCATATTAGGATCACAGAACAACTTTGTGAAGCTTCCCCTAATGTTTCTCTTCAAAACACATTTCTGTGGCAGCTTAGATCCGCCGTGAACTTGGGCTTAAGCTGCCTCCGCTGATTAAAGTGAACTTGCTACTCTGATGAAGAATGCTTTCTTGGGGCAGCACGGGGTTCCTTCTGTATGTTTTTGCCTTCAGTCTGAGGAATTTGGGGAGTGTTGGGATAACAATGCAAGTCAGGAGAAATTCTTTCTTTGCAAATTAACTGCTGTCTGAGGCTACAGCCGAGATGAGCCTTCTCTCTGAAATGGGCTTGGTGCAAAAGCGGTGCCTCATTCCTGAGAGAGCAACATGACAGGTCCTGAGGAGTCTGTTCATCACACAGTTTGTGCTTCAGCAGGATACGTGTACCCTGAGAGGATGGAAGAAGAAGGAATCAAAAGATTGCATGGGTACTAAATGAAGTGCAAAGGAGAGTGAATCTTGCATGGTCTTGGAAATTATGTTAACTGTGGTCAAGAGGAAAAGCATATTGGGAAAAGTCAGTCTTCTGAAAAAAAAAAATTCCAACCAAATGAATTCTTTATTTATAGGAATAGTTTCAGTCCATCATGTTTTTACTAGGCAATAGTTCAGGCCAGGGGAGGAAAAAGGTACCTCCATTTGGTCACTGATTTTTAACCTGTGAGAATATAACCGCTGAAGTGGAGTTTGGACCATTCACCCTTTAAAAACTTTTCACTGGCCTTGTATTTGTGCTCCTGGCAGAGCTGTGTTCAGGAAGGCATTGTCCTGAGCCATGGCCATGGCATTGCCCAGCCCCACTGAGGGGGAAGGAGTGTGGCATTCCCACCGCACCCAGCCTGCCCTGGCAGGGGCACCTTGTGAACAGGGCAAACTCTGAGGCTGTTTGCACATGGCTGAGCAACACTTGTACTTTCATGAGAACTCAGAAGGTGATGTGGTGTGAATGTGTCTTGGTATAATTGGAGTGCTTATTGACCATCTGACTTTGTTCAGCCATCATGTCTTTGTCTCCTTAAAGAAGTAGAAACCTTCTGTGCAGCAGCTATAAATGGTGACTCTGCGAGGGTGCCAGCCCAGATCAAATGGGCTTGAATTCCTGGGTCATAGGTCAGGAAATAAATGGGAGATGCTTCTTCCTTCTAACCACCTTTGGATAGATTTAATTTTTTTGTGCAGGTGTTTCTTGATGTCAGATTTGTTTTAGAGACGTTGCCTCTACAGCAAGGGCAGCTAAAAGGTTAAGATAGTAAAGAGATTAGAGGCCTGTTCCCCCTTCACCAAATCCCTTTTGGTAAATATAGCTGAAGGGAGCCAGGCAGCACTTGGTGAGACTCCCCCCACTTCCCTTCTGTTCCACATTGCTTCTCTCTGCTGGATCACAGCTCCATGGTAATCAGCCCTTTTGACTCCCCTGTCATCTGCTCAGAACTGCGCTGCAGCCAGAGCCTGCTGTGCCCAGTGCCAGGTGAGAGCAGAGGCTGTGTTGGGTGCCTTTGGGTGTGCTGGATTGCAGTCACTAGTGTACTCTGTGGGGATGGAAATAGAGATGTGTGAGTGTAGAGACCAAAATGGGGATCTTTTTTAGGGAATTTAATATTCTCCAGTCTTCACAGTTGTTACACTTTATTGTTGCAGTAGTGGCTGAATGGGCACAAGTGCCCGTTTGTTTTCTCCTGAACAATAACAGCAGAGTCATAGTAGCTAACAGAGATAGTGCTCCAAATCTGTGCTGGGACAGGTCTGTGCATGCACAGGGCCCAGATGTGGCTCTGAGAAGTTTTGACTCCACACAAACACTCACTATATCCCTCCCACTTAAAAGATCTGTAAAATTGACTGGCATGTTTGGATTGAGTGAAATTAAGAAACTGCAATGGCTACATGAGTTGTTGGAATGCTTTCTTTTAATATCTTAGTGATACTGCTAATGCAGATTCCAGACACTGACATGTGGGAGGTTTGTTTGCTTGGACCTGACGCTGGTACTAACAGAGACTCCAAGTTTGGGGAAAAGCTCTCAGATAACATTTCTTCACAGAAACAGGAGACTTCTCTGGGTCCTTACAACACAAAAGTACAATTCCATCTCCAGGAATTTTATAGTATGAAAGCAACTATATTAAAAAAAAACCCCAAAACAGAACCCTAGAGGAAAAAAGGAGACTGCAACAGCAAATTTGATAGGGTTGCCAATAGGAAAGAGAGTTTGGATTCTGCAGTGCCATGTCTGAACCACTACAGTCACCATAACTTAGGGAACTTCCTCCCATCCACTTTGACTTCAGGGAAACAGGTCATGGTCGTTGAAACCTGAGACTTCTCTTTGTGAATATGGCAGAGTGGAAATGCCTGTTCTCACAAATCCATGAACAGGGCACAGGGAGGAGGGAAAGTATGGGATGGTCCCCGATTCAGTCAGTACTGAACGTGCAGCAGGGCCCAGGTTCACTCTCTGCATTTGGAACTCTCCTTGTTGTGTAGATATTGCACAACGGTGGAAATGCAGCTTTCTGGCTTAGCCTATGGAAAGAAAAATCCATATTTTGGCCTAGTTCATGGAATTTGGCAGGTTCACCAGAGAGGCAGCAAGGGCAAGAGGTTGTGTCTTGGCTCTTTGCTGCTGGAGCCGAGGCCGTGGGCACTGCAGGGCAGTGCTGCGAGCACACATTCCTGGTGTCAGCACGGCCGGGGGCCAGCTGGGAGGGTCAGGGCCGGGCTGGATTAGACCTGGCGCAGTGCAGGGCTCTGCTCCAGCCGCTGCTTCATCTCCAATCCCTTCTCGGCCGACGGGCAGCACCTACACACGTCGTGCCCTGCCGGCCCGGCCGTTTCTGTGCTCCCTCCCCCCTTCACCCCCATTTCCCCCTTTCCTGTCACCAATGCCCACAAGGAGCCGGCCATGAAGGCTGCGCTGATTGCCGCGATCCTGCAGGGAGTTGCTCTGCTCGCAGGTAAGGTGTGCTGCAGTCCCGCTCTGTGCCTGCCCACGGCAGGGCCGGCAGGGGCGCGCCGCGGTGCCCGGGGGCACCGGGAGGAGCAGGAATTGGTTAGCGAGGAAGAATGTTTGGACTTTGAAGAGACCTACAGTTGTTTTGGAAACTTGAGGGCGAGGAATGTCCCTGTTGCAGGGGGCCCAGCTGTGCAGTCCCTGTGCGGCAGCTCTGCCTGCGCTGTGCAGGATCCAAGGATCCAAGGATCCATCCCGAGGGGTTTGAGGCTCAGGGGAGCTGTGCAGACACACAGGGGCCGCCCGACACGTTAGCTGTGCTTTTTACAGATGTTTTCGCAGTTTTCCTTTATCTTGTAATGATTTAAAACTGCCTTTCTGAGTAGTTTTTGCCGTCACTCGGAAGACAAACGCTGTGCCGGCCCGTGCCCTTCCCACCCGCTCCGGAGCGGCAGAGCGGGCACAGAGGGGGTTGCCATGGAAATGGCAGTAATTGTGCAAATCTAATTGTGTCGGGGCGTTTGTTGCGGCTAATTCTCTCTCTCCCCCTCTCCCCCTCCCCTCCTTTTCTCTTTTGATAATAATAATACAATCCCTAATTAGGATGCAGCAGGGAAAGGTCGATAGGAATTCAGCTGCCTTACGGAGAGGGCGAGCCGGGCTGGCCGGGCAGCGCCGCTCAACTCCGTGTTTCAAGGAATAGATCTTGTCCTTCAAGCTTTTTTTGTATCTGACAGCTAAATTAGGGTATTTCCCTTCGTGTGTGCTTATTCTTTTAACATTTTAGGGATCTGTTGAGGTATATGATTCTTACACTGCATGCAATGGATCTCTGCTTATTAACAGCAGCCAGTAAATCATTCCCTTCATTCAGGGATTTAATCCCACTTGCACCTACGGAACAGGACTGTTCCCACCACAGCAGTACCACTTGGAATGTGCGGAAGGATTTGTATTTGAATATACTGTGAAAGCTCAGCCACTTCTGAGGGTTTCTGACCCAGCCCGTGGGTCGTTGGCTTGGGGCTGTTACCTCAAACACCGTGGAATTAACCGGGATGTTTGAAATCCTTGTCTCCAGATTGCAGCCTTTTAAATACCACTTGTCTGATTTTCAGATAACAAGTTCCACCGGTTTGCTATTGTTAGTCTTTAACTAGATAAGGAACTCATTAAACGTTTTAAAGTCTCCTAATGATGTGATGAAGCAGATTGGCAACATTGCTCTTACTAGTGATGGTTCAAATAATAGCAAACATTCGAGCTAAGAAATTTAGAGGCAACAGAGGAGACTCCCGGAGAGTAACTTGTTTTTGTAACTTGTTTTTGTCAAACTCAGTTATGCCTCCCTCTTATGTTTTTAAAATAGACCTGAAAAGAGATGCCTATGCTGCTCTTAGAGAAACAAATTAGTTTTGAACACCTTCTTAATATCTACTTCCCAGTGGGTCTGCAAAGACACAACTGTCCATGTCTTGAAAAAGACTGGAATAATGGATATCCAGGAAAAGATCTGTACTTTTGGAACCTGTAGTGCTGTAGCTCCAGGTAACTGTTCAGCAAGGGGTGACATTGGCTTCCAGGAAGAAAAAATTGGTGTTAGCCAGATTTTTCAACTCTTGCACGATCTCCTCTGTTATCAGTTTGTTTTAAAAATGGCTCTAAATTCAACTCTGGCACTGCCCTCTTTCTAGGAGAGCAGGAATGCCTTCGGGAGTGGACCGGAGCTGGCCTGGGAAGGCTGGCTATGTGCTGGCACAAACAGGGACAGGGGCAAAGATGATGTTGATGGGTTTGAGTGTTGAGGGAGAGCTGCCTCCTCTGCTGCCGAACATCTCCTGTGCCTGTTTGCGAGCCAGGAGCTTGGGCAGCAGTGTGGAAAGCTGCTGCTTTTCACTCACTTCAGATCATCTCGGAACTCAAACCAGCTGCGTCCCACGGGAAACCTGCTGTTTAATTAGCCAGCAGCCTGGCGTTGTGCACTCACCTGGGGCCTCATTTGCCACCTGGTGTGAAGCACTCACCCCACAGGTGTGTGCTGGGGCTGGGACAGCCCAGGCAGGTGTTCCTGCTGCTGCACAGCCCAGACAGCTCCCTGGGCAGAGCTGGGAATGTGGTATGGGAAAATGGGCCTCTCCCCTCCTCCCAGCCCTCTCAGAAATGCAAAAATTCACGGCATCTCTCCTTTTGTTATCCAGACCAATGTTACCTTTGCCCTGGCAAATAGCAGCAGCTCTGATCTGAAACAGCAGCATCTCCAGGCTTTGGGAATATACCAAACCTGTCTTTCCTTATTCAACAGCCTCTCCCCTAAATCTGACTGCAAACCTGCCTCCTGCAGTCTGGAGAGTCCTCCAAGAAAATCCACTCCACAGAGTTCTACTGATTTTTCTCACTTGCAATTGAAGTCTTTCTGTCTTCTCACAAACTGGGATTTTCCAGGCCTGGTGATGTCTCTCATCCTCCACTTATTCCAGCACGCTTCCTTCATAGCTCGGTGCTGCAATCTTAATTCTGTCCTTGCTGTTTCCTTTACAGGTCAGGTCACAGCCCAGGTTCTGTGTGCTGAGCAAGCCCAGCATTAATAGCCAGGGGAAAAGGGCTGTGCTGAGGCAGTGTCACCAACCTGAGCTGAGTTCTTCCAGGCAGATGATCTTGTCCAAATTCAGTGCTTTTCCACAGGCACTTCAGAGCAGTTCTCTTCTAGTTTACACAGTAGACGGCAATGTCCCAGAGGAACCCAGGGTAATGCTGCCTGCACAACAGCTCTGGCATAGCTGGAAAGTGTTGAATTACTATAGCCTTGCACTGCTCTTCCAGTACTTGCTCCATAGAATTCTGTCCCTGCACTGGCACAAACAGCTGGGAGCTGGAAGCTGGGCCCGAGTCCTCCTCTCCCTGCAGAGCTCACACTGGCGGTGACAGAGGGAGCAGCTTGGACAGGGACTAACTGTGGTGAGGGGACAAACCATCACTGCAAATATTCAAGAAGCCTGTATCTTTGCTAAGTTTTTATTTTTAATCACACATCAAGTCCAGCTCCAGTGCTCCTAATGCCCCATATCCCCTCATCTCTCTCCCCCAGGCAACTCTCTAATCTCTTTGACGTGCACATTCTGTCTAGTGGCTTTTCTTTACAAATGTCCTTTGTGTTTTGATTCCCCTCCTTTGTGTGTGAATTCCTTCTTTTTCTTCCTGCTGCCCTGGCTGTGCTTGCTGGCTGGATTCGGGTGTAATGCTATTAGATTGGGATAATCCATGCTTGGTTTATCTGTGGGACTGTCTCTGAAGATTAGTGAAAACCAACGTTATGGGCCAGATAAAGTGAACTGGTTCAGAAGGGCTCTTCTGTCAGTCTGGGGATGCTCAGGAAAATGACAGCAGATTTTCATTAACCAGATTTGGTGTAATGGCCTGTAATTTACTTGGGCCCTGCTGGGATCCATGTGCCTTGAGGAGATAGAGCTGCAAGCAGGACCTCACCCAGTTCCCTTCTGCAGGACTGGGCAGAACTGAAATCAGCTTAGTGCAAGCATGGCACAGTGCCTGTGGAGCATGATTTGTTTGTTGTTTGGTAATGAATTGAGTTTTGTGAGTTTTACAACTGGTGAGTTGTCTTGGAATTCGAATTTTTTCAACTGAGGCTTTCCAGTAACTTCCTATTTTAACACTGTCTGAAACACTAGTGCCTGGAACATGCTCCAGTCAGACTTACAGAGTTAATTGGAGTTTCAACATACCAGATCTATTAAGAAAAAAGCATAAAATCCTTGTCTGTGCTGCTTTGTTGCTTTGATCCCCTCTGCACGTTGACTCCCTGTGGTGTTTGAGCTTGGGAGAGCACAGCAGTCTGTGGGATAGTGTGGCTGACAGGCCAAAGCTCTGTGAATACCACGTGAAGGACACAGAAGTTTGGTTTTCCTGCTCTCCCAGCAGTAGCAGGACCCTGCACAGTGAGTGTGGGACTCTCTGTGGGCTCCAGGAGTGCCGGGGGGGCTGTGCCAGGCTGGCTCTGGGAAGGGGTCTCAGTCCCTGCAGTGAGATCCCCTCTCTACATCTCTTCCAGGTGTGGAATGTGCTGTTAACATCAATGAGTGTGAGGAGGGGCCCTGCAAGAATGGAGCTGTCTGTGAGGATGGCATTGCTGACTATTCCTGCCACTGTGCCCCTGGCCAGGATGGCACTGTCTGGGGAGGGAAGAACTGCTCTGTGAAGCTCACTGGGTGCCAGACCCACGACTGCCAAAACGAGGCCTTGTGCATCCCCACCTACCAAGCTGAGAGCCACGGCCACCTGTGCCAGTGCCAGCCTGGTTTCTCTGATGCCACGTGCTCGACACCAACAACGTTTTCCTTTGCTTCCAGAGGGTATCTCCTCGTTGAGCTGCCCGTGGGCAATGAGAGCGGCAGGGACGCAGGAGGACAGCGGCTGCCCAGCGTGTCCCTCCGCTTCCGCACCACCCTGCCCAGCGCCGTGCTCTTTTACCGAGGCCACGGAGCAGAGTACTTGTTCCTGGAGCTCTCAGAGGGCATTCTGCACGCAGAGCTGAAGAGGGAGGATGTTGGGTACCCACTGCTCCTGGAGGGGCTGCGAGTGGATGACGGCCAGTGGCACAGAGTGGAAGTTGCTGTGCAGAGCTCCGTGCAGCTGAAGCTCTGGCATGACTCTTGTGAGGCAGGTGTCTGCCTGCAGAGCGCTCCTGTCCCGCCAGGCACCGCTCTGAGCCCTCAGGCCTTCTCCAGCCTGTATGTTGGAGGTGCTGAGGATCCCATGGCCAACAACACCTGGAGCCAGCAGGGCTTTGTGGGCTGCCTGCAAGACTTGCAGGTGGATGCTGAGGCCGTGCTGCCAGCGGATCTGCTGGTGGGAGAGTCCTCGGTGGTGAGGCCGGGCTGTGACCGCACAGAGTGGTGCCTCTCCCAGCCCTGCCTTCACGGAGGGCTCTGTGTGGACCTCTGGGTGACCTTCAGGTGTGACTGTGCCAGGCCTTACGGAGGCCCAGCTTGCTCACATGGTAAGTGCCACGGGATTTACACCTGCCAGCTCCAGGGGTGCTAGGGAAGTGCTGATACCAGCTCTGGAAACAGTATTTTCTACTTGGCCAGGGGAAAAATGAAAGCAAAAGCCTTCATGAATAAAACTCGCCATGATCCCTGTTACATGATCCTGCTCCTGCAGGAATGACTGTCAGTTTTGTGGTGGTTGAGCCAGAGGCTCCAACTTCACCTTTGTAACAGACCTGTGTGAATGCAGGGGCAGGGAAGTTGTTTTACTGTGCAAAGTTGATCTTGAGCTTCTGACCTCAAGGTAAACCACACAGTGTTAAAGGAAGCTCTTTGACAATTTTGAGTTAAAACCATATCTATTTGAATTTTTTGCTCCTGCAAGGCTTGTATTAGTACTGTTACAGGTTTATGTTTCAGTTCTGAGCCCTAAACATGGCATGCACTGCTATTAGCAAGTTTACAAGTTTGAAAAGCAACTCTGTAGCTTAAAAGTCCTTGAGTAAACCTGCTGGGTTGGCAAGAGCTCTGCTAGACCTGTATTTCACCCTTGTGCTCCTTGGGTGCTTGAAGTCCTGCCCTCCAGAGAAAGCCAGGACATGCTCACCACTTCTTAGTTTCATAGACTGTGGGGAGGAGCATGGTTACCCTGACACATGCTGAAAACATTGAGAAGAAAGATTTGCCCCCATTCCTAAGGAGCTGCAGCTCAGAACACCCCCGTGCCAGCTGCATCCCCTCTATCTCTGAGCTGATGGGTATGTCTTTTCTCTTCCAGAGCGCCCAGCAGCCACATTTGGCCTAGAGAACTCCACCAGCTTTGCCTCTTTCCCCCTGTCTGACAGCCTTGGTGCAGACTTCAACATCTCCTTTTTCCTGCGGAGTCGGAAGCCACACGGTTTGCTCCTGCAGGTGGGGAATGAAACGGGCCCTGGCCTCACCATCTACCTGAGGAACGGCCAGCTGAGGGTGGAGACGTCACCCACAGACACCGTGACCTTTCCAGAGGACGTGGTTGATGGCAGAAGGCATTTGGTAGCTCTGTCTTTCCAAGGAGGCACTGTTGGTGCTCAGCAGTCAGACACATACGTGGAGCTGGGACAGCTCGTGGCACAGCCTCTGCCAGCTGGGTCTGAAGTGTATGTTGGGGGCCACCCGGAGCCGGAGACTGCTGAGCTGTGGGGGGGCTACTTTAAGGGCTGTTTGCAGGACATCCAGCTCAACCACCACCAGATACAGTTTTTCCAGGCTGAGAACTACAGCCTGCCACAGGAACTCAACGGGACTCAGACTGGAAACCTTGTGAATGGCTGCATCTCTGATAACACCTGCAAGGTATGTGATGTCTCTTGTTTGTCCCTGTGTGCAGTTCTTTGCCAGATTGCTGGAGTTCCTGTAGGTCAGTGGTGGGCACAGGGAGAAGCAGGGGCTCAGGAATTTCTTGTGTTTCCTTTGCTGCTCTTGAGTCGCTATTTCATTTCCCTCCTCTTTTGATTTAAACACTGCTCGTAGTCATCTCTCTTGTCAGTTCTATCAAATTCTCTTAGACCAAAAGATGAATTATGCTGCCCCTAAATTCCCTTGTTTTGTTTTTCAGTCTGAGCCATGTCAGAATGGTGGCAGATGCATTGTCACTTGGAATGATTTCCATTGCAGTTGTCCAGCAAACTTCACTGGGAAATTTTGTGAAGAGAGAGTCTGGTGTGAAAACGACCCTTGTCCTGAAGCCACCACCTGCATAGACGTTGTGGCAGGATACGTGTGTAAGTTCTGTTCTCCTGCTTCTGTGTTGGTAAAAGCCCTGATGTTCCCTGTCTATGATCAATGTTCCTTGTTTGTGCTGTTGAAATAAATGCACTGCAAAGATGGGGTGGGGCCAGGGCCACACTCCTGCAGCAGCACGAGCTCTGTGGATTTGCCCCAGGTGTGACAGCACAGCTGGTTCTGTGACTGTGTCTTGATCAGGGGGGAACATCTCCACTGCTGGGGAGTGTACCCACCTCCTCACCATCCCAGCACCGGGGCCCTCCAGCTCTCAGTGATCTTCAGAGGCTCAGGTTATTTCATCAGTTAGGATCCAATTCATATTGCAAACGTGTCTGGGGTTTCTCCTAAGAGAGAACCATGGAGGATGAAGAAAACTCATTAGATAATGGTGCCCTGGCGTGGAGGAGGGTTGTCTAGTGGCTGGAGAGTGTCCTGGAACTCAGGATGACAGAGTGTCCCCAGCTCTGCCCCTGGCTCCCTCAGCAGCTCTGGCTGGGTCACTCTTCTGGCTTAGGCTCTACTTTTTCTGGCTGTAAAAGGGGAATAGTTAAATTTTTGTGCAGTGAGATTGACGAGTAAACAGTACTACACAGAGCTGGATATTATTACCAGGGGTGTGATTGTAAACAGGAAGAGCTTTAAGGATGCAGCAGCTCGGGCTGTAATCCTGCTCACACTAAGCTTTACGGGATTCTTAGGAAGGGAACCTGCCAGGAGAGTGCCATTGGTCTGTTTCAAACATGACATCAACTGTCTTTCAAATCCCTCACACTCTACCCCTTTATTTATAGGTCTGGCTAATGCAACATTTAATAGTTACACTGCCGTTGAATTTACCACCAACGCATCCGTGACCAGAACCCTGAGCAGCCTCCACATGGATTTCAGGACCAGGGATGAAGATGCTGTTTTGCTTCAGGCTGTGGAAGAGGTGGATTCCCTCCAGGTAGCCATTAGGAACTCCTCCCTGCTTGTTGCCATCAGGAGTGGGAACAGCATCGAGGGTGTCAGCTTCCTGAGCCCGCAGCCGGTCACGGATGGGGCCTGGCACTCAGTGTCCGTGTCCATGGAGGAGCCGGCCGCGCCCTCCTCCCGCTGGCTGCTGCGTCTGGACGGGTCGCTGAACGTGACTCTGCAGGGCAGCGCGGGGAACTTGGACTTCCTCAAGAACAACGTGCTGATCATCCTGGCTGAGAACTTCACGGGCTGCCTGGGCCAGGTGCAGATCGGGGGGCTGTACCTGCCCTTCCCGGCCCCGCTGCCGTACCCGCAGCCCGAGCAGTTCCTGCGCGCGGGGCCCGGGCCGGCCCGGCTGGGCTGCGCCGGCGCCGACGTCTGCGCCTCCGGGCCCTGCCTGCACGGCGGCACCTGCCGCGACCTGTTCAACGCCTTCGGCTGCGGCTGCAGCGCCGGCTGGGGCGGCCCGCGCTGCCAGCACGACCTGGATGACTGCCAGCCCAGCCCCTGCGTGCACGGCCGCTGCGTGGACGCTGTGGCCGACTTCCAGTGCGAGTGCTTCCGCGGCTTCATCGGCAAGAGGTGCGACATCAACGTGGACGACTGCGTGCGCCACCAGTGCCTCAACGGGGCCACCTGCGTCGACGGCGTCTACGGCTACTCCTGCAAGTGCCCCCCCCAGTACTCAGGACCTCGCTGCGAGTAAGTGCCTGGGCTGCTGCCTCCATGCAGAGCAGCCCCCACACAAAGTGGATTCACTTGGGGACACTTTGGGAAAGTTTTTCACTGCAAGTATCTGATCAAGCACCTAAACTGTGCTGGGAGTTGGAAGGTGCTGTCCAAATCCTCATGGACATGGGGTCAGCCTCGTACTGGATAAGGATCCTTCCTTCTGGTGTAGGTTATCCCCATGCTACATTTCAGAGTTGTTTAAAGGGCAAGTTCTCTAGCCTGTTGTCACTTCCCTCTAGCGTTCCCCAAGAACTCCATCTTCTCTGGGGTTTGACTCCCCTCTGCCATATTCCTGTGTTGATTTAAAACAAATCAACTTGTGCCAGTTCAGATGGGACATGGAGATGAGTACTCACATGGCTGAGCTTCAGTTATCTGATCCACCCAGGTCGAGTTTCCTGTTGTTCCTGTTGCATTCTGGGGCAGTTACCTGGTACTGGCATTATCCTTCCTGGGGCCTGGCTGTGCTGCCATTGGGCATTCCAGCAGGATCCTATCCCTGATTAGATTTTTATCAGGAAGAATGGGTAACTGTCTGAGAAAAATGCTGGTACTGCTACAGCTCCTGCCTGTTCTCTGGGCAGGCTCCAAGCAGTACTCTGATATTCTGGAAGATTTCTGAGACTCCCCTCCTCTCCACTTGTGTCAAAGTCCTTCCTAGAAATAGCAGTGCCTGTTCCTCTTGCCCTCCCCCCTGAGCCCTGGAATCCCCTGTCCTCCCCCAAAGCTGGCTGCACCAAAGGCTGTCCCTTCTTTCCCCAGGTGGCCGTTCCCACCTCAGCAGTGTGGCAAGAACTTCACGTGTCTGAACGGCGGCCGGTGCGTCATGGAGAGCTGGGGAGCCAACTGCTCCTGCAGGCCAGGCTTCACCGGGAGGAAGTAAGTGCTGCAGGGGTGGCTGCAGGGAGCGGGGGCTTGGGCTCCTCCTCCCGGGGGCCTGGGCAGGCTCTGGGCATCACCCTCTCTCCTGTCCTTGTGCCACTCACACGGCTGCTCCTAAACTGTGCTCTAGGCGTTACTTTGAGCAGAGGGCTTTGAGATCATCCTGCTGCCAACGCTGCTTTTTGCAGCAAGAACTGCTTCTGAGTAGTTCTTGTGCCTTGTGAGAATGCACTACCTGTGCTGGCCTCAGGCCCACAGAGACCACAACAGCAGGGTTGGTGTGAGTGGGGGAACATTTCATGTTGCAGAACCCTGGAGAGAGCACCCTGGAAAAGGTGCAACAGGCACTTCTCAAATAAATGAGCCTTGTTTAGACTGTATGCTCTGGTGTCCTATGGCACAAGAATGTATGTGACAATGCTAATACCCTTTTCCTCGGCAGCTGTCAAATCAACATTAACGAGTGCGAGCCCAACCCGTGCCAGAACGGGGGCACGTGCCAGGACTCGGAGAACAGATACGAGTGTGTGTGCAGTGCCAGCTTCACCGGCGAGCGCTGCGACATCAACGTAAGCACCGCCCGCCCTCGGCACCGGGAGGAGCCAGCGCGGGGCCTGCCCGCAGCACGGGGAGGGACCAGCTGGGACCAAAGCATCCTGCCCTGGGAATGGGTTTTTCTCTGCAGTGCTGCTGCGTGTTGGGCTCCAGCATATAAACAACTGCAGCAAATACTTCTCAGTATCTGCATGTGCTGCCATATGGCTTTTGGGGCTGTCTCTGCACATTTCCGTAGATTTCACCACTCTTTGGACAGTAATCCAACTACTGCAGTTGGCCCAGTATACTGGAGAATGGAATTTCAGTTGGCATTTTGTCTTGCATGAGAGGTACAAAGCACCTTCCCTCTCCAACGGTCATCCAAGTAGAAATGGATGTGTTTGAAGAAGGGAAGTGGGCTGAAGTTGGGCTGAAAGTGGTTCAGGTCTGAGTTCAAAGCCATGTCCTGTCCCTGAGATGCTGTCCCTGTGTGTCTGATCCAAGTGCTCTGGGATCCACACCCTTGCTTTCTCTCTGTACAGCTGTTGCATGGACAGGTAGCTTGTCTGGTAACCTGGGAATGTACTAACCCATCCTGCATGGAGAGGGCCGTGTGCCAGGCGGGGGTTGCTGCTGTTGCTGTTCCTGAGGGCTCTGTAATGCACGTGCCAAGGTTACTCTGCCACTTCCAGTTTGCATGCACAGATTCCTTCAGGCATCTCCATCCCCTCTGTCCCAAGACACTTCTTGTGGTTCCCTTGTATTCATGTTCATCACCTCCCTTGCTGTTTACAGAACTTTCCTTCCCCTCTGGTGAGGCCAGGCCCATGGTGGGGCAGGGCAGGGCTGGTGCTGGTGCTGTTTGTACCAGGGACAGCCAGAGGTGAGGGGGTGGCAGCTGAGGTGTCCTCCTCTCCCTCCCTCCCTCCCACAGGCAGGGGCTGCACTGCTCAATGTGCTGGGGCTGGACTAACCCGCATGCTCTGCAAAGCCAAACTAACCCTGCACTGCGCTCAGGTCTGGGCAGGCTCAGCGAGTCAGCCACAACTTCACGCACTGGAAAAGGGCAGAAGGACTTCCACGGCCTCTGGGAATGTTCCTTCTCTGCTTTGTGACATGAGCACAAACTGAATGGCGTCCAAAAGCTGTACATAATCCAGTTTGGATTATTTTGGTTTGCAAGGTGGCAGATACATTGCTAGCAATAAGAAGTATTTCTTATTTTTAGGCTTATTGGAATTTTAAAGCTTGCTTTCATGACAAAAATTCCAGAGTTGTTTTAGTTCTTCATTGTTGTCTTCCATGCCATCCTTAATTCCATCAGAATCTAAAGAATTCTCATTTCTCCTCTCAGTGCTGGGACCTTTTATCATCTCCATCTCCCATCCATGTCCTGACCTTTTTAACATCTCCCCCTTCCTGCTGCACGTTTTCTTCAAGTCTGTTTCACAGTTTAACAGCCAAATCAATTCTCTGCCTTGCCATTAGAGGCATCATGGAACATTTTTTACTCTGCTTGGGGAAATTTTTTTGTCTTACTGAAAATTCACATTACTCTGCATTAACTTTATAGTTTTTCTTTTGCAACATTGGTCAGATCTTTTCCATTGGCACCCGTGTCTGTTAGTCTGATGTTGGTAAGGATGGTCCTTTAAAGACTCCCACTGTGGATGCTGAGTATACGGGCATTAGCATCTTAGGGGGCTGTCCTGGTGTGAAAAAGTGCTTTTTCTTGCTTTTCTAAAACTCTCTTCCCCTCTAATCTGACCATTTGGGTCAGTTATTGCAGTTATTGTAACCACTGGAGTTTCATTGTTTCTCCATTAATTTCTTTTACAGAAAGGGACTCCAGGTGCTCTCTTCCCCTCCCCACTAATTGAAGTAGCTGTCCCTGTAGCCTGTGGCTCTTTGCTGCTCCTCAGCATTGGGCTCATATTCATGATTCTCACGGCAAGGAAGAGGCGCCAGTCGGAGGGGACCTACAGCCCGAGCCAGCAGGAGGTGGCAGGAGCTCGGCTGGAGATGGACAGTGTGCTAAAGGTGCCACCCGAAGAGCGGTTAATTTAGGCCCTGCCGGGTCCACGAGATGCACCTGTGAGGTCTGCTCGGACCTTGAGCTCTTCCCAGCACTTGCAGCAGCAGATCCACCCCAGCCCAGTTTCCTTGAGGCCTGGGCACGAAGACATGGACTTTCTGTATGAGCTGCCCTGGCTGGGCGCAGCTCAGGGGCCTTTGCACCCCAGGGGCTCCCAGGGAGCCTCTGCCCTCCCTCCTGCCCGGCCTGGGCCGCTGGGCAGGTGCTGAAGTTGCTCTGGCTCCACTCTACTCCCAGGCAGGAGCAGCTCAGCTAAATCTGCTTTCCAAGGCAGGGAGAAACGAGGCACCAGTGCAGGCTCAGCTCTGGGCCCCCCTCAGGAGCTGTGGGGATGGGGGTCATGGCTGGTTTGTGCTACTGCTCTGGTTCTGTCAACAGCTGAAAAACACTCCAACTCTCAGCTCACGTGTGAGGTTTTCAGAGTCTTCAACAGCAACAGCAGCTGTGCCCTCCTGCCCTGTGTTACAGGGAATTGTCAGGAATTACCATGATCCTTGTACAAATCCATGTGGAATGAGGAGGTGCCGTTAGACATTCCCATGGGTACCATGCAGGAAAGGTGCAGGCAGGACTTTGGGGCAGTGCTGGACTTTGTGTGTGTGTGTGTGGAGCGGAGAGGGGAGCAGCCAAAGGGTCACCAGGCTCCCCTGCATTCCCTGGCCCCTGTGTGCCAGGGAGGGCACAGGGCTGGGCCCGGGGAGCTGCTGGCCTGCAGTGCTGGCAGCAGGGTGTGGCTGAGGGAGGCGCCGGGCCGGGGCTGAGGGAGGGCAGCAGGGCACACGTGGAAGCTCTGAGTAACTGCCTGTTCTACCGCAGCAGCGAGTGTGGGCTCACCTCAGCCACTCCTCCGTGGTGGGCGCAGTCGGGGCCGCGGGCGCTGCCCTGCTCCTGGCGGCGCTGGCAGCCACGGCCATCGCCATGAAGAGGAGGAGAGCCACTCAGGGAACGTACAGCCCGAGCCGGCAGGAGAAGGACGGGGCTCGAGTGGAAATGTGGAACGTCATCAAGATGCCCCCGACCGAGCGGCTCATCTGAGAGCGGGTCACCCACGGCCGTGCTGTGACACCCCAGGGAGCTGCTGCAGCCCCTCGGGCTCAGGTGCTGGTGCTGGTGTAGGACAGGCCTGCACTGCTGGAAGCTGCTTCCCAGGCTCCAGGCACGGCCTGTGCTCACTGCAGGGCATCCACCTGCTCACAGGAGCTGCTTATTGCAGCTCATTCCACACACAGTTTGTATCAGACTGGTCTGCGGCAGGAGCAGCAAGGGCGGGGAGGAAAAGAGCCTGTGTGGAGGGGCTGGGGAGGAGAGGTGGCGGGTGGGACCCAGAACCAGGCACAGAACCCAATGCTGTCACAGCCAGGGCTCCTGCTGCTCCCACGGGAACTGTCACCACCCTGCAGGCAACAGAAAACCCACCCTACCAGTGAGTGAGGGGTTCAGTTAATGGGGATTAAACCTCTGCATTCAGAAATAATGTGAATAATATGGTCGTTTCAAAAAAATGTGCCTGTGACTCCTCTGCAAGGCTAAGCCAGGTGAGTGAGTGGTGGGCAATCCTCCCCACAGCTGCTGCTGCCCCTCCCTGCCTGGACATCCCTGGCTGCACATCCCACCGTGCTGGGTACAAATACGGCTGCTGGAGCTTTCCCTGAGACCAGACCAAACCACACGAGGATTTTAAGTGCCTTTCTGGGGCCAAGTTGCCAGTTACAGTTTGACCTTTGTGAAAGGAGGAAGTTTCTGTGTAGAACAGCTGCTCACTTTGCTGGGGCTCTGTCCCAGGGCCGAGGGGAGCGGGTGGTTCCCCCCACGTGGAGGATCTGCCACCCCCCGAGCAGGGGCTCGAGGGCAGGAGCACAGGAGGATCCTTGGCAGAGCATCAGGTGGTACTTGCTGGGTGAGGAGGGGAGAAGGAAATAGTTCTAGATCCGACCTGCCCGGACAGACAGGTTTGGGCTCCTCGGTACAGGAGAGTGGAACTAGTGATCCAAACTAGTGCCCTTGAACCCAACCCAGGGTTGGTGTTGTAGTGACACAACATTCACTTTCCCCTGCCCTAAGAAGGGGGCTGATTCTGTGGCTTCTGTGTTACTGTTTTAGCTCCTGAATGTGCTGTTTCTTCTTTAGTATAACGTGGCAGAGCCTGTGGCAAGAAATGCAGCAGAGCAGGCCAGGTGAGCTCTAAAGTCAGTGTTTCAGGACAATCACTGCAACTATCAGTGAGGAATGTTTTAGAACAGTGTCTGCTTTTTGAATTTTAAAAATACTATTAGTAAGCAGGTGGGAACTGCCCACCATAGCTCACTGCCACAGAAGAAAAGGCTGATTATTCTGGTTTGCTTTAGCATTTATTTATCTTTTTTACTGTAGCTGTAAATGTTGCTAGTTCCAAGCAAAGGGAAGAGCACAAAACTACTGATCAGGTGTCTGTTTAAGAACAGGTGTATCTGCTAAGAATAGGTGTCTGCACTCATGCAGCTGCTGAAAGAAGAATGAAAATTTTGGAAAATAGAAAAAAACCAAGTGGGACACAGTATTTTGTCTGTATGCTCACTTCTAATACTGGGAAGATTGGAAGAACAAGTGATGATCCCATGTGGCTGTGTCTGGGGAGCAGCTGGACCTGGAGATGCCCTGACTGCAGGTGGGAGCTTGGTCCTGCTTTGATTTATTTATTGGCAGTGGCACTGCTGTCACTGCCTTGGGGCTGGTTTGCTCTGTGCATCTTCCAGCTGCTGGTCAGGGAGGTCCAGTACACTGTGGGAGCAGAGAGCCCTCGTGGCAGGGGGACTTTGGGAACGGGAGGGGGCGCCCAGCAGTGTCTGTGCGCGGGAGGCTCCAGCAGAGCCCTCCCGAGGGAGCCCGCGCTGGGCTGGGGCTGGGGCTGGACAAGCACAAAACTGGGCCTGTCCCTGCTCAGGGCAGGGGGGTCTCACCTGGGCAGAGCGCTGGGGCTCACCTGTGCTGGATGCCAAGGTCACTGTGGCTTCTCCAGCCCGTCCTGAGCCGGAATGACTCACAGCAGGCTCAGGGTGAGTCTGGGGCTCCTGAACTCCCCCAACTCATCCCCGGCCGCTGCCAGGACCAGTCCTGCTGCTGAGCTTTAGCTCCACTGCACAGGTGGGGTTTGCACTGCAGGAAAATGAGGCAGCACCAGGCTCTAAGAGCCCCTGTTCCTCCAGCCTGTGTGGGAACCCCAGCCCTGTGCTCTCAGAGCTCCCTAAGCTACTGCAACACCCTGGAAGGCAACAAGGCACAAACCCCAGCGCACTCTGTTTGTGCCAGGCAGCAGCTCCTCGGGGCAGCAGAGCAGCTGCTTGGATTTCAAGCACCCAAAGCCAGTACTAGCAAAGGTGTTAAAATCCTCTGTCAGTGTCTTGAGCATTTCTGCAAAATAATTTATGGAGGCTTTGTTTTGTTTTTGGGGTTGGTTTTTTTTTCCAATAATGAACTTTCTTTTGATATTTAATTTTTGAATATATTTTTTCACAAAACTGGACTTGCCGTAGTTAATGATCATGATCCTGATTTCTTTTGTAACTGTAAATTTTATAATTTGTATATAATTAGAATGTCCTTCAAAAGAAATTTGCAATAAAATTTGGTTAAAAACAGAGCAGGTTACCTTGACTTGTGACTGTTTTTCCCTGAAGAACAGCTTGCTGGCTGGATGGCTGAAGGTGGGGTGTGACACAGCTGCAAACCTCGATGTCACTTTACAGTTAAAGTATTAATTTGGCCATGATTTGTCAGAGCCCAGAGCCTTCAGCCCAGGCCTGAGGGAGGAGCTGTGCAAACCTGCTGCTCTCCCTACTCCTCTGCATTTGACCATGAAGTATTTGAGGGGCAGGAAAGAGTGGAATGTGGGAAGAAGGGACTGTAATTCCCAGGGCTGCCCTGTCCATGTGCAGTGCACTGGGAGCCTCCACCCAGAGTGAACAAGAAACAGGAATGGTCTGACCTCCTGTGCAGCAGCTGATGCATCACACACTTCACAGAGTTGTTTTTCTTGCCTCTTCTTTTTTTTTAAACAAGCTTATTTCTAATGTCAGGAAGCAGCTGTAAATAAGCCAAGTGGCACCAAACACAGGGTGAGTACAGAAACATGGAGAAAGCTGAGTATAAAGAATCTGATGAATAATGTCAGGAACACATTTTATACTGGATTTAGTAAAAACATCAAAACCCCTTCTTATATCAGGCCTTGAGCTGGCCACAGCCTGGCCTGCTCTCCCAAACAAGCACTATTAGGAATGAATCATGCTAGGAATTCCTGAGTTTAAATAAGACAAAACCCCCTAAATCTTGCCCTAGGGAGAGGGTGATTTCTTTACTACAAGAAGCCCAAAAAAGTCTCCTGCTTGCAAACCCCATTCCAGAGTGAGGAAGGTCACAAACTCCCTGTCCTGGATCCCAGAGGTGCAAAATAAAGTGTAGGGTGAGAAATGCCATTTCAGTGCAGTGTTAATTCTCATCAATGAGAAAATTACCCAAGTGCTTGTCTAAAAATCAATGGCATAAAATGATCCATAATATGGGCAAAGTAAGCAGAGAGAGAAATGAATTGCAATGGGACAGAATTTCCTGAGTGTTTTTAAGCATCTGTAATGGGCCTGATCACGGTGACATAAGGATTGTAAAAAAGGAGCCTGTGAAGTGCTCCCTGTGCCAGGCAGGACTGCCCAGTGTCCACTCACATCCACCATGATCCAGAAAGTCTGATCATCCAACTCAGCAGAGGAGCTCTGGAATTCCACACTGAATTATATAACATTCATATTCTGAACCGTATAAAATAAAATGGAACTGTTTTCTTAGACTTTAAATATTTTACTATGCAATACTAAACCCATCTGTCTTCCAGCACAAAAAGAAAATACAAATCCAAGGGAATGGCTTGTCAGAAGAACAGCACTGTACAGAAACAGAATATTCCTGGAATACTGTGGTCTTTCCCAAACCAGTGGCATTTCAGCTATTATTTTTCTTTTGTTTTGCCCAGACTTGAATGCACAGACAGCCATTCCCATTCCCCAGAGTAAGAAAACTTCCAAGATTACATGAATAAAATAGATACATTGGAAATCAGGTAAAGCTTTACAAGAATTTCCCCATGTGTCCAAGATGATTTCCTTTATCAAAGGCTCAACGGTGACATGATTCCCTCTGCGAGTGACAGGTTTTACACCAGAGTGTGCCCAGACACAAAACAAACCAAAAAAGCACCACTGAAGTAAACCAGAAATGATCAGAGTCAGCAGCTTCCTGGGGGATGCTGAGAGCGATGAAGTGTCCCCAGATTGCCACACTGGGGCTCACAAGGCCCAGCTGGCCGTGCCCTTTCCCTGCCCAGGGCACTCTGGGCTCTGTGCCCGCTCAGCAGGTCCCCCCGGCCCCCCGTCGGGAGCTGGGAACTGGGACACCCCCCTTTTGGATCTGTTTTTGTCTGTAATAATCAAGTAAAATATTGTTACATTCCATTCCTACACTGCCATTTATATTATTGATAGATAATAATATGATACACATATATAAGAACTAGGATACTCTTATGGCCTCTATTTTCTGATGTATTTAACAAAAACAAACTAAAAAAAAAAAGAAAAAAAAGAAAACAATTGCTGGTGTTTCCAGTTTCCCAACAGAGATGCAGGACCAAGCCCTGAGCAGCAACAGGGCCTTGTGACAGCTCTGCCCCAGTGCCACAGGAGTCCAAAACCCATCCCACAGCACATCCTACATGAGGGTCTGGGTTTCAAGACAGGACAAAGCAGAGCCTGATGGATTAATTTAGTGCAGCTCACAAGTCAGGCCTGTTTGCTGCACTTTGCCTGTGGAAACAAAACATGGGATTTCCATGTGTAGTGCCAGAAAAACTGTCACCCATTCCCACAGGCAGGAACGAGCCCAGCACAGTGTGCCATGTGGTAAGGACAGAGAATACAGGGAAGCAGTACCTGCTGCACCAGTAGTGCTGCCTGGAAAGCTGTGTGTGGAAAACCCAACCCAGTCCCCCTCCCCTCATGCTTTGGTCAGTGCAGGAATGCTGGGGTTTGGTGCTGGGGAGTGAGGGAGCCGTGTCAGGGACGGGGGCAAGGGGGGACTCTGACTCAGGGCAAAAACCTCTCCTGTGTGAGTTGCAGCTCAGTGATGGTCCTGCAGCTGTCCTGGCTCAGCCTTCTGTAAAAGAAATGTTTGGTTTTATGCTGGCTCAAAAAAACCTAAAACGCCCTCTGTCACTTCCAAAGGGACACCAAGGCCATCGGGCATCACTCGAAGGTTTCCCATCGCTTTCTGAGCTGTTCCACCTTACCTGGTGTGGGTGACACGTCCTGCTTGGTCTTTTTTAACAAATCTTCAAATGGATCTTTTGTCTCCTCAGATTTTGAGGACAGTAACACTGACTCCAAGCCCTTGGCTGGCCTGGCAGGGAGCAGAGGGGGCTCATTGGCCAGGAGAGCCAGAGCTTGTTTGGGATCTACCTTGGTGCTGGACTGGCCCACCTGTAACGTTCGGGGTTTGGAGGGGCCGCTCAGACGTGCTGGCTGGAGGGAGCTGGCTGGAGAAGGGCTGTGGCTCTGCAGGAGCAAGGGGCCAGCTGCTGGCACAGCTGGAGCCTGGCTGAACAGGTTTGGCATGGACAGAGTTGACATGTGTGCTTGAGGTCTCTGGGGGGGGTAGAAGCCAGAACTGGGTGTTATGAAGCTGGAGCTGTAGGCGTGACCTAAGGAGGGGGTGAAGGAGCCCCTCGGGGGTCTGACCAGGGACACTGGGAGGGCTCCTGGCAGTGTCTGGGTGAAGGGATTGGGGGATGGCTGTAGAAAAGGTGGTGGAGCTGGGGAAGGATAGCCAAGGGGCTGGACAAATGGTGCGGCTGGAGGAGGCACAAAGTCAGTTCCCCCCGCGCCAAAGGCAGCTGTGGAGGGCGGGGGGGCTGAGCTCTGCAGGCTGGGGGGCCCTCGCTGCGGGGCCCGGCCCTCCCAGCCCGCCGTTCTCAGGGGATCCAGCAGGTTCAGAAGGAAGTCACTTTCATTACCTGCACCTTCTGTCTTCACCTTGACAGGCTGGAGCATCTCAGCAGTGCTGCCGGCACTGGAGAGCAGCTGAGATGGATGAGGGGAGTAATTCATAGACTGCTGCAGGTCAGGGTCTAAGGGCACGTTACCTGCTCCGAAGGGCTCTGGGATGAGTTCAGAAACCAAGTGGCTGCGCCCAGGAGCAGGGGGGAGCTCCACTGACCCCGCTGGAGTCTGGTGCTTGGAAGCCCTGGGTGCTGGTGGGGGTGGCACTATGCCCAGTTCCGGAGTCTTTCTTCCCTGGGGCCTCGGAATGGTGATGTTCCCCTGAACGGCAGGACTCGGTTCGTCCTTCTCTGCAGGAGCCAGGCCACTGTCTCTGCTCCGGGGTCTCCTGGTGACTGCGGGCATGTTTCCCAGGGCAGTCAGGGCCCTTTCTGGTGAGCTCTGGGAATACTTGGTGGGAATAGCCATATCATCATGGCCCATACTCCACAGCTTGTTGTAGGGGTGGGACAGCTTCATGGTTGGCACAATCCTGTTCCTCTCGGACACACCAAGGTCCATTCTCTGCAAGAAAGCATCAGAAATGTTAACTTCCACTGACCTCCTCAGAACACAGAGCAAGGAAGTGAGTTCAGGCTTCTGGGCTGTGAGGGAAGAGCATCTACCCCTGACTGTCAGCACTGGAGAGGGACAGCAGCGTGTGCCCTGGGAGGACAGACATGGAACCAGCCAGGATTCTGCAGCTTTAGTTCCAGCTCTGCCTCTCACAGGTGGTTCAGCTGTGACACACTGTGGCATCTGTTGTAGCTCAGAGAGGAGCACAGCCCTGTGTCCAGGGTACAGAAACTGAGAAGCCTTAATTGCTGTATGAAAGAAGCTGACAAATTTAATATCTGGATATAACACTAAATTAAATATTATTATAAGGCAGAAATGACATTCTCTTCTTTCATGTCAGATGAAGATCTCTGAGTCTGCTTCAGTCTGACACTTTCAAAGTTGAATATATTCAGTGAAGACTTTCACAAAGAATACCTCTTCTTTAGTCTCCATTTTTCAAATTTTAGCCCCAAATGGACAAATTGAAAGAAAAAATGTTTGGAGGGGGCCAATTCAGGAATTTCTTAATTCAGAAATGAATTTGGGAACACACGAGCAAACCCCTGACAAATCGCTTCTGTTGTTATTCTTATTCCTGGGGTGTCCCCAGTGCAAGGAAGGAGTCCCTCCGAGGGGGAGGGACCAGCAGCCCAGACCTGGTAGTCGAAGGTGCAGCGCTGCTCCGCCTCCTGCGCGGGCGCCCGCAGGTCCTCCAGGCTCTTGGCTTGGCTCAGGGGCTGGGGCTGGGCCTCCACCTCCAGGCTGGGGAAGATGTCCTCCAGCAGGTTGATGTCCGTGGCCTGGCTGGAGAGCAGGGGGCTGGGAGGCAGCGGCTCTCGGGGTCTCTCTGGACTGCCCGTGTCCTCCCCATCGGCACTGTCCGACTCCTTCAGGGCGCGGTATGGCTGAGGCCTGGCACAGCAACAGAAACCACGATGCAAAGGACCATCCTCCTAACTCTGCTGTGTTAAACACTATTTCCTAAGGAGCTGGCTGAGTTATGAAAAGCTCCTGGGTGCCAAACCCATGCCGGAGAGCGCCGTGCAGAGCAGGCGTGTGAGCAGAGCCCGTGGGCAGGGGACATGCAGGGGACGTGGCACTCGGGGGTGTTTGGAAGGGCAAGGCCCCGGTGGGAAGTGCCCAGAGGAAAGCTGTGGTCATGCAGGTACAGGCAGGCTGAGGAGGGAGCCATGGGAGCAGGGATAACGGGGTGCCAGCTCCCTCAGGCCGGGCACTTACAGCCTCCTGCTTCGAGCTAACTCAGCACACCACATAATTCAGTGTTTTCCTGCAATAATTGGGAACACTGTGCAGAGCTCCAATGATTTCACTGGTGTCATCTTATCAAAAAACAGCACAATCCATTATGGAGACACCTCCTTTACATTCCCAGCCAAGGCTGAGTTAGCAGGATGCTTCACTTGCACAAACCTCAGCAAAAAAATGAACCAGCAGATTTGCATTTTGGTGTGTACAGAGAACAGCAGCACGATGTGCATCCAATTAATAACAGCAAGTGCCACACATGGCTGTGGGGATTGGCACTTGACTGGCAGCCAGTTGTACTGTGGCATTTAAACAAGCTTTCAATTAAAAGAAAATATTTGTGAGACCTGCAAAAACAGATTCTACAGAAGAACACCCCTCCTCTTTCCATATTTTATCATAATACATCTATATCATGCAAATTCACAAACAGCCCAGCGTCCTTCACTCCCCACCACACACACAGCAGGCCCTCACCCAACAAGGGGAGCGTGACACGGCAGGTACAAGGCAGACAGAGATGGAACATGGCCTTGGGAGGGGGGATCTCAAACCCTGTCATGCCTTCAGTCTCACCTCGGGTGTGCTCATCTGCTCTGCCCTAGGTCACACTGCACACCCCCCTGAGGAATATTCTGCAAACCAAACTGGCCTCCTCCACCCCAAACATGAGTGGGGCAACATTTCCTTGACCCTTCACTCCTGACCCTGCCCATCCTACCCCCCTGCAGTGCCATCCCTTCCCCGTCCCCAGCCCTGCCCTCTGCAGCACACAGTGGATTTCAGCCACTGAGACTGAGTTACAGCGGTTTGGGAAGGTACAACAAGTTCCAATTCCAAAACTGGATGCAAATAAACCCAGCAAGCTTCCTGCTTCATGTATAATTGTCAGACTGTACTCAACACCTGCACAGGGAGTCCCCGGGGATGTGGGGCCTGACAGACAGAGACTGGGATCAAACAGGTGGCACTGGAGAAGGCCGGGGACTGCACTGGACCAAGGCTCACAGGACAATCCAAAAGCACTGGACCAAGGCTCACAGGACAACCCCAAGTCACAGTAGCACTGCACAAGGAAAAGGGGAGAATGTTTGGACAGGACACGAGCAGCAGGTGGGAATGAAGGACAAATGGAAGGGTGACATCCCACAGAGCTCCAGCTGATGTAAGCCCGTGAGCTGTGGGCTGCTGCAGTGTTTCATGCAGGAGGATGCTTTTGCATGCTGCTCAACATCAAAACAAACAAGCAGGAGAAATGCTGGCCATTCATCAAACACTGTAAAGAGACCACAGGAGAATTTCCAAAACCCCAGCAGAGGAGCAGACACCCTGAGCAATGCAAACCCCACTGCTGGAAGCTGGCATGAGCACAACGAAAGAGGATAGACCATTCGAAAGGAGCAGAGAAGAAAAAGTTTTCAGAGAAGCCAGAGACAGGATCCTCTTCCTGCTGAAATTCATCATCAGAAGAGTCCTCCGAGAGGAAGACAGTATAGTGTCGCATGGGCCTTACGAGGCTGGGGAACAGGAAGAGAAAAGGAAGTTACCGAGTGGTCGCAGCTCCTGAGTTGAGAAGCCGAGGGAGCTGCAGGCTCCAAACCACCCTGGGCGTGACTGACTGCACTGCCAAGGGCACGGCAGGGGCAGCAGCCACAGCTCCTGCAGGAAGGCCGGGGTGCCACGAGCTCGGGAAGGGGCCTGCGATCCACAGTCACTCCACACTGCAGGGGGTGCCAACACAAACCCAGCCTTTTCCCCGCCACGTTCCCGGGGCACCTCTTTGCTGCTCAGACCCAGCTCTGCTCCTCACACCACAAGCAAACAAACACCAGATCTCCTCCTCTGCTTTACAGACATCTAGACTGACTGTAGCCTGGCACACAGAGGAGCTGACTCCAGGGGATCAGTTCCTACCTGTATGCTTTTCACACCTGAAATTGCTTCACTCTAGAATAAAACCAAAACTGCCCAAGGATCAATAGGAAATGTCAGGTATATTTTTCTTTCCCCTCTGGTTAACTGAAAATAATTTCTTAAAGATTAGGTCAGAAAAGGAGAAGTTGGACACTGCTACTGCCAATGAATGTTTCTTTCCAATCAGGTCAGAGCTAATCAATCAAAAGTCTCTAACAGGTGGCAGTGGCTGCAGCTGATGATGTTAAATCAGTGTGTTTCACTCTAATGAAAGCTGGTGCAGTGCTGTTCTTTCCCCTCTCCTGCTGTAACAGGTATCCAAGGGAAGGGAGGTGAGGCCATTGCAGTGGAAAACACTTGTTAGAACACTTTTTTAACTTTCCTTTTCTTTTTTTTTCTTTTAAAAAGTAACCATGATAAAAAAATAACAATTTACATTAATAAAAGGCTCCACCTAAAATAAATCAGAAAGCAAAGACAGTTAAATATTTCTGTTCTGAACTCAGATACACATCTTTGTGTGAGTAAGCTACCATTTAACACGACTCCAGAAAATTTGAAATTATATCCAGAAATCTGGAGTGACACTGAATTTCCACATACCATCCTGATACAGGAAAAGGGAAAGGGAATGGGAAAAGAGATGAGAAAGGGAAAAGAGAAAATGGAAAAGGGGAAAGAAAATGGAAAAGGGGAAGGGGATGGAAAAGGGAGAAAAGGGAAAGGGGGGAGGGAAAGGGGAAGGGGATGGGAAAGGAGATGGGAAAGGGAAAAGAGAAAAGGGAAGGGGGGAAGGGAAAGGAAAAAGGGGCAGGAGAAGAGGAAGGCAAAGGGCAGGAGAAGGGGCCGTGCCTGTCCCCGCAGCCCTGTCCCCACGGCTGCGCGGGGCTCTGACAGCGCTGACAGCACCGCGGCTCCCTTAAATACCATGTCAGAGCGCGGCACACCCGCGCTTAATGAGGAAGATCTGCATCTCGGGAGCCTTTCTCATGTGTCAGGATGCATGGACAAATCAGCAGCACATCACGCTGGCCAAAAATGAAATGCTGACAAATGTAGATATTTCAAATTTAATTGACACCTAAATGTACTTGAGATAGAAAAAAATATACACAGAAAATGGGAGTGCAGGATATGGGAATTAATAAGGAGAATTCTGTAATAATTTTAAAAGGTGTTTCGGTTATGAGAAAATTAAATTTCTGTATTTTATTACAGTGCTGCTTTTCCCTGAGGACAGAGATTATGGCACAAAGGGGTGTATGGACTCGATATTATTCTCCTAAAAAGGGTGCCCCAAATTTGAGGGAGAATTACTTTTTACTGGTAGAGTTTCTTAAAGAACAGCTATACAGGAGCTCTGGGGAATTAAGGAATTTGTGTCTCTTAGACAGTAAAATGCAGAGAATGAGGGATTTGGATGCACGGGCTTTTTCTTCCTGGTATGAAATAGGAGACTTGGGACTGAGGGAATTACCTGGGAACTCTCCCATCTGAACACAGCTCAGCCCTGCCACTGGAAATCCCTGCTGCAGATCCTGAGCACTGTCAGAGCTCCCTGCTTCAGTGAGGCCATGGAGAAGCTCCACCATGCCCAGGTGCTGTGCGGGGCAGCCCTGAGAGCCTGGTCACACCTGTGATTTAACCTGCGTCCCGAGCCTGTCCCATCCAACAGCACCACTGAGTGCACGCCAAAGCCAGGGCCATGCCCACCATGGCCCTGCAGCCCCTTTGGCTGGGCACCAGGCAGTGCCAGCAGCTCCCCACGGCTGGGGCAGGGCCATAATGACCTGTCACAGCACCGACAGGGCCTCTGACACCCTGCTAATTGTGAGCCCGACACTCTGATTGCCCCGGTTCATTTGTTCCCACTCCACAAGCCCTGGGAGCCAGCTGGCAGACAGATCCTAGAGCCCTCTGGAAAGCCTATTCCACATTTAATGGGAAATCTTGCTGTGCTGTAAAAGGGAGCTCTCAGAAATCCGCCTATCTGTTCAAAATGCAACACCTTATTTCTGTGGCCAACTAATTTGTGTTTAAGGAGGGCTGCCCTGGGTGGTAATCCAGCATTTCCTGAGCTCTCATCTACAAATTCTTCCTGTTACCTTAGAACTAGAAAAGCTTTTTAAAAAATTGTAAATTTTAGATTAATAACAAATTTTTAAGACTCAAATATCACAAACCTTGAATAAACATCACAAACCTTGAATTATTGACACAACTCTAAAGAAATAAACTTTCTATTGAAACAGAAAAACAAATCACTGCCAATTCTGACTCTTCTAAACACAGTGGTTTAACAACAGACAGGAGCCATGATCCTGGGTGTTCTCTGCAGTCACTGCTCCTGTCCCCCTCGTGCTTTAATTGAAGACTCATTAAAAAATGAGCACAGACACCCCCAAAACAATGCCTTTCTTTTTTACACATAAAAAAAAAATTAACTCATGTAACTAAAGATATACATTTCCTAAATATGTATTGTGGTGTATAAATAGTATGGCTATCATTGCTGTTTCTGTTTCTTTGTGGTCTGATGGTGGCAGGAATTGAAGATGTATGTTAGCAGTGAGCCACCCTGGAACGGCAGCAGCTTTGGAACCCAAACGTCCAGAATCCTCCATATGAACACACAGAAACGTTAAATTGATTCAATTATCCTCTACCTACATGCAGGGAGTCACCAGATTAAATATTAAGAAAATGCTTTTAGTTTAAAAATCCCTGTAACCTCCGTGCAGGGCCAGCACGGGCCCTTTGCAGGATCTCCATCTGCTCCACCAGAGGGCAACCAAATTCCATGGAAAACGGACAAAAAACGCTGCACAGTTGAAAAGTGCCCATTCAGTTTGGGTAAAAGCCAGAGTATATCCCCACCCTGGAGTGGCTGGGAAAAAGCTACCCATGCTCTTAACTCTGGGGGGATGACAACTTCCTTTAAAGAAAAGCACAAAACAACACAGAGATGAACAAACCTCCCACACCTGAAAATGTCACTGTTCAGGCTGATCTGTACGTGTGTGACTTGGCAAACCAGAATTTTCTGATAAGCAAACTTTGGTTTCTTGCTTTTTCACACTTCCTCTACAACATTCCAAAAATTTTTTAAAAATCCCATTTTTTTGTTGAATTAAAAAATAACTTTGATCTGTAGTACTTTGTAATGTCTCCCCCAGTGAGTTCCAGGGCAGCAAAGCACTTACTGTTCCGGGCTGGAAACCGAAGTTCTCCGTCCCTCTACTCCAATGTTGCTCTTGGGTCTCTTAACAACATGAGGCCTGGGGGGGCGAACCTGTTACACACACAGAGATATCTCATCAGCCACCTCAGCTGACACAACACCAGACATAAACCCCAAACACTGGTATCCTGCAGGGATCTTCCATTCACCTGGACTTTACTTTTTGTGCCACAATAACGTTTCAAATGAGTATTGATACAGAAATGAATCTAAAGTATGAATATAAACTACATGGACCCACAACTTGTTTGAGAACAAGAAACCCACATGTTTTATAGCAAATGAAACATATATGTTTGTCACTGACTGTTTGTTATTAGCAAAGCAATGGAACTCTGTTCCTCTGACCTGTGTAGTACAGGCTAAACTGAGAAAAGATTCCCTACATGTGAGCTCCCCTTGGACACTTAGTGTAAAGGAGCACTGGAAAATGTGTACTTAGGATAAATGTTTTAATATGAAAAACTCAGCTCATTCTTCATGACAGATTTGCTTCCATTCAGCAACTGAATACAAGCCCTTGTCAGCCATATCATCATCATCAGCCCTGATGTTCTGTTCATCTTTTGTTGTCTGTAATAAATCAAGCTGAATTTACTTACATTATCTCCACAAGCAAACAAGCTTTATTTCAAGGAAAGGAATAAGCCCTTGTGATCACTATACAGGCAAAGTTTGTGCCTGTGCCTGCCTGCACTGGTGAGTAATCCTGGGCTGAACGTATCCCTGGGAGTCAAATGTGGGAATTTGCAGCATTAGGGTCAGGCTGGACAAACCAGCTTCCCATGCTTTGTTAAAACAGTACAACCTTACCTGAAACAGTCAGATGTGCTGGCTCAGCTGAACTTGTCTCAACAGAAATCCCCAAGCCCTCAAATAAAGTTGGGAATACAGCTTAGCTCTAACCTCCCAGAGCTTGTGCTCCCCTAAGAGCCAGCACAGACAGGAGCTGTTCAGGGCCTACAGCCTGAGTGCTCTGGGATGAAGAAAGAATTTTTTTCGTTATTATTTGTGGTGGGAGGGAAGGGTCTCCAGACTTTTTTTTTGTTAATTTTTCTTCACAGGCACGCAAACCTCAAATTTTGCTGCCAGGAAAAAGATCCCAAATTGTGTGCAGAGCTCCTGCCCTACACACCAGCATGCAGAAGGCAGCAGCAGCATTATTGCATTGAATTTTCATTTCAAAGGAAACGGTGCACAGCAGATATGATAGAGAAATCCAGAGCTGTATTGCCACTATTTCTTAGGAAAAAGGGCTTATGAAAAGGTCAGATGTTAAGGTCTTGGAGATCAGTCCCCACACAAGGCTGCTCCTCTCTACAATAAAGACGGCTTAAGAATGTGAATTTATGGCAGGAATGGAAGGATTAAGTTTGTGGCAACTTCAACTGAACTTGCAACGTGGTGAAACATGGGGAAAAGAACAACAGAGCTAATTAGAGGAGCTGAGCTGTCAGAGCGCGGCAGAATGGCTCGGTGCCAACAAACAAAAGGAATGGGCTGGCAATCAGCAGGATCGATGAAGAATACTGCTTCATTAGGGCTGATAAAACAGGGAGAGACGGCAGAGAGGGGAGGGGGAGAGAGGCAGCAGGGACGGGGAGAGCAGAGCGCCAAGCAGGAAGGGGGAAGAGAGGGAGAAAGCAGCTGTTTAATTAAATGGGAGCTGGGAGATGATGTGCAAAACTGGACGGCATCGTGCTGGGAATGCTTTCACCTTCTGGGGGCTGTGCTGGGGAGGAGGGACAGTTTGGGATGGCTCCGGGGGCCACCAGCCCAGGGCAGTGAGGGGTGAGGTGTCCAGTGGGGTTTGGGGCATTGCTCAGGGGGGAACTGCAGGAAAAGCCAGGAATCAAGTCATTTCTTGCTGGATTTGGAGCCCCACATAGCCAAACAGGCAAGGTTAAATGCCTATCAAATGCACAAGTATCAGAGAAATCCAATTACGTGAGCACATAGCCAAAAGAACAAAGGTAAACTCGCAGGACAGAAGGGCTGGATGTGCTTATTACTGTCCCCCATCAACATTAGGCATAATTATTATATTTTAACTTTTTCTAATTGAAGACAGTTTCCAAACAGCCACTATTAAACCACACAGATCTCCATTAATTATGAGCAACAACCCCCTCTCTTTCCTAATACCACCACAGCTCATTTCCAAACCAGCAGAATGCAAAGAACATCTCTGTTCTGCTTCCTTAACCTTTCTTTGGTCTGTGTTTTTGGCTTTATTATTAGCAGTGACTCATATTGCAAGCACAGTGCCCATGGATTTCTCCTTGCAGCACTAAGTATTTCTCAGGAATTCTGCTATTATGTGGCCCTGGCTGGAAGAGCAGAGGGACCTGGTCTCTTCCTTCAGTCCCTGTGTACGAGGCCAGGACAAATGACTCGCTGATACCCACCTCTGTAGGAGCTGCCAAGACTGAGAGAGGGAAAAGCAGCTGCACAAAGTATTATTTACACACACACACAAATGTGTTTCAACTATTAAAAGCCAAATCACAGTTCTGAACAACAACAAATTTATGTATATTTGGTATAAGCATATTTTGGGGAGCGATTATAATCATTTACATTTATCTTGAATTTCCTCTCAATGAATGAAGCCTTTCTGTTCTGCTTATTGACACAGCCAGATGAATGCAACAGGAGCTTTCATTATTACATTTCCAACCTTTTATCAATCACATTGGGAGCAAAGACAGTTGAATTAAACACATTACAGCGAGGACTATTAATGCACTACAGCTGGGAGATTAAACAGTCTTAGCATGTAATAAATGTATAAATGTAATAAACCCATGTAATAAATGACTCCATTTGAACAATACTGTTCAGCAGCTTTGGTGCAGAGGATCACAACATGCCCCCACACACAGAACACGAGGGCACTGAAGGAACCCCACGGTACAGGGGAGGTCTGACCCTGGGGTACCAGATCTGGGAGGGCCTCCCATGCCAATCACATTGAGCAGAACACATGTAAACATAGTCAGTGGTACTTTTTAAACACAGAAGACAGAAACCTTCAGAGCAAAAATCCATAGAAGTGACTCTGTTAAGCTCAACACCCAGAGTTAAGAAGAGGGAGGAGAAGAAACACATGCTATTGAAATGTAACACAGGAACATGCACCAGAGATCAAAAGTTAAAACACACACCCAAGTGCACTTGTTAACCAGATACCTGCTCATCCAAACCACATTTTAACAAGTTTTAGCAAGATTAGATTTGAAAACTTGCATCTCTCTCTTTCTTATCTGCATACGTGCATGTATAAGGAAGCAAGAAGTAAGATGATTTGGGGGCAATTATATTCATAAAGCTGAAGTCCTGAAGAGACATAAGTATCTTCCAAGGCTGTTGAAAAAACCAACATTGCTCCTACACTGATACCTCTTGCCTGTCCTACTACAAAAAATAACAATCTGGTGCAGATCCAGCAGAGTCTCAGTTGTAAAGCCATGTGGCAGAGTTCATGGATAACAACTGTCCTACAGCGAGTGTTTTGGGGGGAAAACCGCTGAGATAAGGTATCCCTGCCTAATAGAGCTGCACTGCCAGTAACTTCTGTGCAGTTCTCCCCTGGCAGAGTCCCTTTCCTTGGCCAACCTGCCATGCCCACGTTTTACACTCCATAATTACCCAGTGTGTGTCTGCCATCCACAACGTGGTACCAGTGTTCTACCATCCAAATATCAACCCTCCTCCTTCAAGTGTATTCACACGTCTGTCCCACGGGGAAGAATTAAGCATCCCAAATTAATTTAAAGCATAACTTGCAGAGAATAAGTATTTTCTCTTCAGACTTCTGCTTCCTTTCATAGTTGAGTTCAGTGCAAGTCTTCAAAAGCTCACTGGCTAAAAACTTCCACCGGCCCAGCAGGGCTTTCCGGGTAAGAAAGCACCCCAGAGGTGACCCCAGCTGCTGGCAGAGCAGCACAGTTCCCTGCAGAGCTGCCCAGAGCCGCAGGGCTGGCAGAGAGAAGCACGACAGCCGCGGCGCCGGGGCTGTGCCGCAGCAGAGACAGGCAGCTCAGGAGCACGGCTCACACACGCCTTTGTGCACAGCTGGGCAGTCCACAGGCCCCAGGTTTAGTAGTGCTGTAAGAGCGGAATTCAGGCAGGGTTAAGCTGTGGCAGTGAGACAAACCCCCAGCTACTCACGGGCCGGGCTGCTCGCTGGATCTTGGGCGGCGGCGGCCGGGGCGGACGGAGTCCCTGCTGCTGCAGCAAAGTGGAAACTGCATTAAAGTCACCTGCATGGAAACACCGCTGATCTCCTGGCAAAAGCAGCACCAGCAGGTGACGGCACGTGATTCACCTTCATACTCACCTCAGGAAATGCCATTTTGCTTATTTTGTTTTTCCAAAACAGTGACAAATCTCATGAGCTGAGATGTGCCACGACAGGACAGGTACCCATGCCTGCTGCTGGCGTGGGATGGACAAGGTTCTGTCACACCAAGGCAGCAGGAGCAGCACTCCAGACCAGCCAGCCAAAATTTACTGAGACAACAAAGATGCTCAAGGTGCATTCTTGGCCCTCGAGCTCCAAGTGTTTGAGGCTACATTTATGCAAATGGAGAGCAGGATACTCAAAAACGCTTGCACTAAAATCTCAAGAGTGATTTTTTAGTGCTTGTGAAGACTTACAGGAAAGGCCTCAAACAAGACATTTCAGCCAGTTAAACTTTCCTGGACTGAATGCACTGCCCAGAGCCCAGGGTATGCTGCCATTGTAAAGACAACCAAAGGCCCAACACTACTAGTTCTGTGAGGACAGAACAGTGCAGTGGGACGCACCCAACACTGGCACCCTTTTCAGGTGAATTACCAAGGGGAACTGAAGAATATCCACACACCAGTCAGAGATTGCACACAAGAACATCAGATATCCCACTACAACATGGAGGAGTTTAACAGGACTCATTACCATCTCATGCATGCTCCCTGCCTGTAGCCAAACCACACACAGAGCACTGATGTTTTACTCCTAACTGACCAACAATTACAAGTCAGACCTTAAAACATCATGATACGGCCTAGAAGTCAAAACTACTTGTGCAAGTATCATTTTAGTTCTATGTAACTGAAAAGAAATATACTTCAAATACTCCATGTATTTATATGACAATAAACTACTCCCTTGCAGGAGACAATACTTTCATATCCTTATCCTGTCACTGGATTATTTTTTTCCAGCTGAGATTTAGATATCACATATGATTAAGCTTTCAACTCTGATCAAAAAATCATTCTCCGTGTTTCCACAATAAAGACACATACAAATGCTGCTCTGGGAAAAGATTAAAGGTGTAGAAACTTTTGTGTCTCTTGGACTTCTAAACAGACATCGTGTTAACTCTCAGAACTGTGACCTCAGTGCTTGTAACAACACAGGCAAATCCAACACTCAGATTCAAATTTATCTTACCCACTGAAGTGCTAGCAGGAATAAAGTTTGTGCTGAGCTCTCAGATGTATTGCACCACAGGCTGCACTTCTGAGCCCTGCAGACATGTGAACAGAACAGTAAGAGCAAACTGCCCATTCCCAGCAGCAGGAACTTGGTCAGGGCAGGAGCATGGCTCAAACCAGGGCTGGGAAGCACAGCCAGGACCAGGCACGGGGCACTGGGGAGAACACCCACAAGTAACAGGGCTTCGTGTTGAATGCTGGCCTTGCTGTCTCTCACCACAACGGGCTAAGCAAGGATGTTTCATCTCTGTGCACCTGCTAGCTACTGGAAAAGCCACCAATTTGAAGTTAATTTGTTAATGCAGCAAAACACATTGTTTGGGAAAGGTCAGCAGGTGAAGCTGTGTTGGAACATCACCTTAATCACCTGGGCTGTAAGAAGGAATGGGCACGAACCAGCACACAGCTCCAGTGCTAAAAGCTGCTAAATTGCTGCTCCAGGTATGGTCCTAAATGTGTGGACTGCTGGTTTTGCTATGAAGGGGAGAAATGTTTAAATTAGCACTTTCTCACCAGTTGCTGTTTACCAGCATACCTTTTTCCTCTGGATATTTCCTTAATTGTCTTGTTTGAAATACTTCTAAAGCACCAAGACAGAAAATTTGCAGAAAGCCAATTTTATGACTGCAGATCTGGCACTGGCTTTACTAATTATCAGACAAGTGACTTAAGCTATGAGATGTTGGAAGAAGAAAAACCTTACATTCACTTTTACACTATCAAAATACTACTTAAAAATTATACATCCCACATCTCATAAAGTAGCTATTATATACCGAGGGAACTTTCACAGCACAGCTATTTAGGTTTTTCATACTAGAGAAACCATTACAAAAAGATAATTTTTGGTCTGCAAGATAACAGCTCATGAGCAGAATATTATCTCAAACTAATTGTGGATGTCTTTTGAGATTTTTTTTTTTAAAGTGTTATTCAAAACAAAGCCTTTGTGAGTAAATCAGAGGTGCTGGTTCGTGTGCAGCAACAAGTGCAACCAGAAAGAAATGCATAAAGGAAACACACCCAGATGAAAACTGGTTTGTCAGTATGTGTAGAAAGAAGTGTTTCTCAATTAGCAGTGAGGGGTGTTTCCAACGATTTCCAAAGCAAAGCTTTTCTACATGAATATCTTATTTTCTTCAGAAACTGAGGACTGGTTTAAAAGCTGCCAGTATGTTTTAAAGCCAATCAGACATGGGAGAGAGATGCTCAGGCTCACACACATCAGGCTGCAAGAGATCTGCAGTGCTGACTTTGGGAGAACATGCTAGACCTCATCTGAACACTCAATTAAAAGGAAAGAAAAAAAGGAGAAAATAATAACACTGAAAAATGTCTGGTACCTAAAAAGATTCAGTACAGAAAGCAGATGGAATCTACGAGGCAGCTGTTTTATTATCCATCCAGATCCCTCCACAGCACACTCTGCTTTTTACATACTCCCATATGTACAGCTCACAAACTGGGATGACAGGAACAGTGTATGCTTTACAGCATATATTTTTAATTTACACTCTGAAATACTTCAACAGAAATCTGCTGGGTCCTGTGATAAAAATAATCTCCATGTTTTAAGGGATGCCTCCTTCTTCAAGGCACATTTGTAGATTGGAGGGTAGAACAAGTCTGGCAAACATGTAGCAATGCCTAAAGCCAAAATCCTAAAACTACAGGTGCACTACTGTGGATTATTACTGTTGATAACTGATGCTACTCTAAAAGCACATGGCTTAAATAATAAATTCCTGGGCTGTAGAACTGAATGGTGTTTTATTTCTTTTGTCTGCAATTACAGAAAAAAGGGAAGAATTTTGAGAATGAGATGGATATATTTTTCTGTGTGCTGAGGAAACTTAAGCAGGCCATGCCCAAAGCAGCATGTGCAGTTCTGTTATCGTGGATAAGAGCAATATTATGTAGGACTGGTTAACTTGTAATGGTGTCTGTGGTTGAAAGACCTGTCAAGACTTCTGATTCCTTCCCAGCTCCAATGACAGGAAAGTTCCTCTCCTACAAAAACAAGCAGCAAAACCCACAAAAGGTGATACCAATAAAACCTGAGACTGTGACCACTTAGTTCTCCTCTCTCCCTTTCTGTCTGCTGTGCAGGTGAAAATCAACCCTGACCTCCTCCCACCTATTATGTGCATTCTGTCCTTCTAAAAAAATGTAAAATACCCCCTTAACCATTAAACTGATATCATTTGACATGTTGCAGTTTGAGGGCTCCTGACATTTTCCAAAGGAGATGCCTGTCAACAGCCTCTTATTTCGCTGGCACAGAGCCCAGGTGCTGCAGACCAGTCTGAAAGCCACTGTACACTGAGCTATAAGCAGTAGGTCTCTCTTCCCACAGGAAACAGATGCCTACAGAACACAAAACATTTAATTCAATTTTGAGTCGTCGTGGTTCAAAGAAGGCTCACACAGGTTGTTTCCATTGTGTTGTGTGCAGTGAGGCCTCAGCTGGCTCAGAGTCCTGCTGCAGACAGGGCACAGGCCAGGCCAGCCCAGGTTCTGCTGGCCCCACCACCTGCTCTGCTCTGGCTCTGCAGGCTTTGACATCCCTGATCCTCACTGGGCCTTCCTTTGGCAACTCGCTGCACAGTCACTGCTGTTTGAGCAATGATTCACTCTGTTAAACACACACACACACACACACCCCGGGTCTGTGTTCTGAGAAGGTGTCAGAGAAAAAAACAAAGACATTTCTACACACAGAACAGACTTTGAGTCCCTTTCTTTGAGACACAGAACACTGCAGCCCATTTTCCTGCTCTCCTTGTCCCCTTGGGCAACCACTGGGGACTGAGGATAATTTCTTGTTATTTCTTTGATATCATGGCACCTCTTTGAACATCATCTTTTGCTCCAGACTTTTCCTGGACCCACAGTAACAGCAGAATCCTGCGCTGACAATATCCATGCCTCAGTCCTAGATGGATAACTCAGGCAGACACTGGCATGTTCATGGTGCTAAGCTGGGAAAGAACACACCCTCTGGACTCTCCATCACACAACGAGCCTCACCCTGAAAGCAGCACAACCTTCATTTGTCCCGAAGGAGAATAAAATCCTGGATGTGACATTATGCACAATGAAAGGACCATGAAGGAAAACTCCCTTAACTCACTGAACCAGGCGCTTTCTGGGTTATAGCAAACCAGCAAGGAAGGCTTTTATACAACTATTCCCAGAGATAAAACATGGAAGGGTTTGAGAGAAAATCTCGAATGACTTCTACCAAAATGAGGCTCATTTTGCTGAGGCTTGTTTTCATTCCTTGTGTTTCTCAACATACATGGATGGAGAGACACTGCAAAAAATCCCAGACCCAAGGAATATATTTATCCCTGTGTGTTAAAGCCTATCCATCTACTACCTCAGCAGAGTTTAAAATCACAGCTAATAGGTTAACAACTGTTTTTCTTCTGCTTCAGATGAAGAATATCAGAAAGCTGGGGGAATATTCGGCTTCCCAATTTGTACCGACTGCTCAGAGCTACCTGCAATGTCTGTTTGACAGGACTGACATTTTGTACCGCTGTGAGATGGGAGAACGTGTGACATTTTTATTCCTGGTGGCGTACGCCCTTGTAATGATCAGCCCTGGTCGATGTGCTTACTGCAGCAGCCCCGAGCCCTGGAGAACAAACACGAGCCGGAGGTGCCAGCAGTTTGGCTGCCTTATTAAACACCACCAGGATTCTAACGAAGAGCAACTGCTGGAAAATCTCACTGTCAAATCCTCAAGGACATTGTCAACATGGAACTAACTACATATATTTTTCATTTAAAATACTGGAAAATCCAGCAATGCAATATGAAATATAAAGAAAAAAAGCCATGCTGTTTTGTGTGTGTTTTCTTTTTTAAGTGGTCATTTTGTCAGCTTTACATTGGCTTTCTGTGGGCCTGATGCTGGAATTCAAATCAAAGAGATCATGCAACCCACATAATTTAAAATGTTGGAAAATGGACATTCTCCTTATTATCCCCTAACAGCTATTCCTCTCTAGCAAGCAGAATACTTGCACAGAAAAAAACCCAACCGAAAAAAGAGATGGTCTCTCATTCCAGGAGTTCTGTAAGCAGCAGTGGCTCTGTGCTGGGCTCAGCTGCCCCACTCTCCGGGGTGCATGGCTGGGGGACAGTGTGCTGCAGTCCCCACAGGGCACTCACAGCTCTCTTAGCTGGTGTCATCAGCCTTGCTCTGGAGGGCAAAGCCAACAGACCCCTGGCCAACAAGCACCACAGTGGGGTCAGCACTTAGAAGAATCATATATTTCACATACTCTTTCCCTTTAATCTTCTGGTTTAATCCAGTGCCCCAGAGGTCAGTTCGGACAGTTCTGTCCTAACTGCACATATCAACTTCGTAAGTAATACATAAGAAGCTTCTGGATGCTGATCTACATTGATAGAAAAGCAAGTCATCCACAGGACACTCCGAGCTTCCCTCAAGTTGTCAGTCTAGGTGATTTGGTCAGCCTTGCATGTACTGATGTATTTATTTTATGTGTATGTATTATTTATAAAGCACAACTCTTCCTCCACATGCCAGCAGTGATGGACCAAGATACTCTCTACAAGATATTTATGGGTTCCTCAGCATAACAGGACTAACAAGGAAACTCTGCAGACATGTTACAGCTGCTATCCCTTGTCACAGAGCCCTGGGAGGTCGCTCCAGCACGGTGTTCTCTGCATACATCCAGTGTTACAGCATCTCACACGATGTACCCAGGGCAGCACATTTATTCTGAATGCCCCTGTTTAAGGAGTGCTTGAAATACCAAGACAGCTGGAAAAGCTGTGGTCTGGAATGTGCTTTTTTGTGGATGAACACACTTGCTGGGTGCTGGGTTGGGGCTCCGTAACCATCTTGCAAAGCATGAATTCCTACAAAGCCCCAGGTGCACACAGACCCCATTGCTGCAGCAGTTCTGAAGAGAACACGGCTGTGGGGGTGCTCATTAGAAAGTCAGGGCAGTAGGAGCAGGAGAGGCAGGAGCCCCTGGGCAGGCTCTGCAGGTGCTGAACACCTTCCTGAGGATAGTGCCAGGGCCCACTGCTCACATATTTACACAGCAAACGAGTACAGGCCTTTCAGTTCGTACCTCTCACCCCACAAAGCAGCATTTCAATCAAATGCATTATTGTCCTGTCCATTGACATGGGTTTTACTCCCCTGACTAAGAACACTGTCCCCCAAGAACCTGATGGGACATTTGAGTGGTCTCAAGCAGACATTAGGTGGACAAGTGCTTCTGGACCAAGACATGTGCCTTTCTTGCCACATGACTTTTACTGAGCGACAGTGAATTCCTTCCTGAAAGGCACAGTCAAAGAAAGGAGTGAGAAGAAAACAGGGTAGAAGATACACTTTCTGTAGATGAAGTCATTTTAAGGAACTAGGCTTACACTTTTGCTAAATGCATAAAGAATCAAATGCAGAGAGGGAGGAAGCCCCATGTGGCTCCACAGAAGGGCCAGGGAGCCCACATTGCTCATCCGTGGGGAAGGATGGAAGGGAGGCTCATGTTCTTAACGAAGGCCCCGCTATTGTCTGAGCAGCCCCCAGTGGCCACAAGAGCAGGCTGGCTCTGCAAGCAGAGCATACAGTTGCAGGAATATTAGCAAATGAACTTGTTTTCCCCTTTCCCCTTTGGTTTCTACCTCAGTGCCACACAATGCCTGCTGTGATCCAGGGGAATCTGCTATTGTTCCAATGCACCTGGGTGTGAAGCGAGTCACAGGGTCTGGCAAAGGAGCCTTCCTCCCTTCCCTGCTTCATCCCTTTTACCCTGGAGATAATCCCTCCTCTGCTGCCTCTGGCCTTAGCCATCCAGTGCTGCATTCCTGGAATGTAGCTGGCTGGTGTTCTCCCATCTTCCCCTTGACCTCTTAATGCCGTTTAATCTGCTGGAAGAAGAGCCCTGCCCTACAAAGCAGAGTTGTTTGCTCTGTGTGTACAAGTGCAGATTGTGAACAGGAAAAATGAACATGTTCATTTACAGCAAATGGGATCAAACCAGTAGAGAAGATGGCAATTTCCATGTTATGGCTTGCAAAAGTTTAACAGCAGTGAGGATGAGGCAGGAAGAGAAGGTGAAGAAGCCTTTCCACAGTCAGACAAGCTGCTTTAGTACATGAGAGTATTTTCCTTTTGTTTCATAGTTATTTACATCCGTCCCCAGAGCACTGACTCTCTGTAGTTTGCATCAAGAGTGGAACATGACAATCTCTTCACTGAAGACATACTTGGAAGAGTCTTTTGTATGTTGTTAAGCTTTACCTTTTGGTGCAAAAATGGAATAAAATATCCTATTTGTTGGTAAATAAAATCAAGCCACGGAAACATAAACACAGCGAGGCTGACAAAAGACATTCTAATTATAACAGACACAATTAGAGAGCTGCACAGAACTGCCAGGATCACTTGCTTCTAATGAAATGATTCCCTTTCCCAACAAGTGATGTTTCTGCCAGCTTACAATGTGCTGGTTTAATTTTACTAGATCAGTCGTGCTACTGACTGTGGAAAAGCTCCAGAGGGAGAACATTCCTAAGTGTAGGTTTGTTTTTAAATCCCCTGGGCTCTCCCGTGTGCTCACACACCCTCTCAGAGAGTGGTGGGAAGACTGGGCACAGGTAATGCTTCTGTGTGATCCTGTGGGTCCTGCCAAAGTAGCCCCAACAGCTGCTGCTTTGGACAAGGAACGTGTTCAAAATAGTCACCATGATGCTGTGTAGTGTTTAGAGAATCAATAAGGTTGGAAAAGACCTTTAAGACCATCAAGTGCAACCATCAAGCCAGCACCACAAAGGATGTTCTCTGTAGCACGGGATCTTCCATAATAACTAACCTTACTGTCCCCCAAAACAGAGAGCACTACTCAGCAGTACAAACTATGCATTTGAATCTCATCCTTGCCTTGACAATCGTTCCCTCTTTTCCGCCCTCATTAAACCTCGAGTTGCCTGTACTGCTCCTGCTACTTGTTGAGCACAGCTGGATTGCCCTGGAGTCCATAGTGACAGTCCCTGTATTTGGCTGATCCAAGGGTCAATAGGAAAGGAACACCCTGGGGAACCCAAAAACCACGGAGGAAAAGCTGTGGTCCCATCCTGCCACGTGTGCCCCTTGGCGGGTGTCTCACTAAGAACACTTTGTTTAAATCTTTGTTGCATTGCCCCAGGCTATCTGGCTAAAATCCCTCTTTTTGCCATCAAGGAGAGCCTTCCCACAATGTCTTGGTATTGCAGGAGGCACCATTCCAACAACTCCATAATAAACAAAGCACTCCACTGATGCCTGATCGACGAGCCACGACACTAGGGCATCTCACCCAGCCAGGGAATTACTGCTGAATTTTGGTGCACCATCAGCTGAGGTGCACTGCTTTCAAAGGCATTTCAAGACATTTTACCGCTATTTTTTGCAGCCAAACCACTGCAGGTACACAACTGTGTTTGGAAGAGCTAGAAACCCCCTCACTATAGGGTGAGAGATAATGAGTTAAAATTAAAGGTTGCTGCTGGCTCGCCAGCCCATCCCCCTTTAGCTAATCTGTCATATAATGAAGAGAAGCCCCCAGCACAGGACAGCTCGCTGCCGGCTCACTTACAGCGAGCTGATTAAGAATGTTCAACCAACAGCAGCCCGCAGACCTTTCCGTGGAAAATAAATAGAGTGTATGCAAATGTGTTTGTCACTTTGACAGCACGTCTCAATTAGAGCGGCGGGGCGGCGCTGGCCCCGCACGCCGGGCCCGCTCACCCGCGGCCAACGCAGCGCAGGTGCCTGAGCGTGGCACACGGGCACGGGACGATGGGGACAGGGCCACACTGGGGACAGGGCCACAGTGGGGACACTGCCTGCATCCCCCGTGCACAGTGCTCGCCGCTGTTTAATTGTTCCCACCTTCCCTGTTCCAGACAGAGTTAAAAGTGACACTCAAATCGCTGCCTTTAATCACGAGTTAGAAGCCATCTCCCATTTAAACGGTAAATGTGGCTGCTTCTTTCCCCCCCAAAGCCTTAATCTATATTTCATAAACCTGAACGCCTTTTCCTTTGGAATGGAAGTGTGATTTCATTTTCGTTAGGCGCAGGGCTACGAGGAAGAGCAGCCCTGAGCCAGGACAAAGGCTGGGAGGGGAGAGCCCTACAACTGCTAAGCCAGATCAGTTTTGGAGACCAACACTTGTAATGTAATGACAGCAATAAGCATGTGGCCAGCGAGCCTCTCACCACAGCCGGGGTCAGGAAAACTGATGTGTGTTTCTTTTGACACAGAGAAAGGGATCATTAAAAAATTTGAAAGTGACTGTTAAAAAACCTCATGAATTTAAATTTGCACTTACCACTCAAATATATATTTCATTAGCCTACCAAAATGTTTGAACCATCTATCCTTCATAAAAATCTAAAGCAAAAACTGAAAATAAATTGTAATGTTATCTGATTTCTGGCTGCTTCAAATGAAATGTAACATGTCCCTGCTGGAGCTAGATGGCTGCATTCCTCCAGTAGCCCCAATTCCTCTCAACTGTGCTGGCACAGAACGTAAGGGAAAAATAAATCACTCCTGCAAATACTTAATTGGAAGAGAATCTGCCTTAAAAAAAGTCTCCAAGAACTTACATTTAGCACAGTGGTGAAAGTTCTGAAAGAAATAAATCTAATTCTCAAATGATACAGACAACACTGCTCTGAGCACTGATCATCTCATGCAGCCCTATCTAATACCTGAACAGTCAGTGCAGCTACTCACTGGTTTCTATTCACAGACAGTTCTCTAAAAATCTGGCTTCCTTCCCGTTTTATGTTTTACAATTGCTTTAAAATTACACTTTGCTTCCTTAGAAGAAATCAGATATTCCTTCCTGTTTTCTGATCAGAAAATAGATACAGCAAAAGAAAAGAGAACTGTGAACACAAATCATGTTATTTTTTGAGTCAGACTACACTTAACAGGGGAACACTGGCAAACTGATAATAAATACTACATGTTCTTCCACGAAAATCACAGCAACTACAACATTTTCTAAATAACTAGCTCTTAAAAACCCCACACAAACTCACTGTTTTGCAGACATAGCAAAAGAAACATTACACGAGTAGCTAATGTGAACAGCTCAGCTGTCAATACTGAATACAGAGCACACTAACAAGCTATTAATTGATTTTTCCATCTTAGTTCATCGCATTTAATTTTCAGAGAATGTTCAAATGCCTTAATAGTTGGATGTTCCATACTGACACTAATGATCTGGCAAGATAACAGAGGACATTTTAAATTCTACACCCTCAGTAGTCCTGAGGGCTGTGGCTCCTTGCGAGCTAAAAGAACTGCAAAATAGTTTATAACATTGCTTTAATAATTATGCTTCACCCCCCACCTCCACTTAGAATTTGTTTTCCTCAAAATCACTGTATGGACAAAAGGAATCAAGAAACCCAGAAAAATCAGGGTCTGGACTCTCATTTAAAAAGATGCAACAGAAATAAAGCTGTAATAACATAATTCAGTGACTGGAATTAATGAAACAATTGGCATATTCATGACTGTGATTTTCCTCTGAACAGTTTTTGCTGAGTCACACGACTGGAAGAAACCCAGCACTGAGACCCACCTGCCCAAAATGTACGGTGATTGGTCTTCTGTCCTCTCTTAATTTCGGGTCCTTCTTCTCCACCAGTGGGGACGGTGCTGTCCTGGGCAGAGCCTCCTCCGGCGCGGCCGAACAGCCGTTCTCAGCAATGTCCTGTGTGGTAGGAAAAGGTGAATAACACGGCCAGGAACACTCTTGAGTCAGGGTAAGGTGCACAAAGGAGACACTAGAGGATAATGCTGACTAACAATTTGGATGTTAGGGGAAAAAAAAACACACCAAAGTACAGAAAAGAAAACATGATTAGAATAAAACATGTCATCGCAGTTGGCCCATCAGAGCTTGTACACAACCCCTCTCTCCTCCCAATACCAATGGTGCAAAGAGGGACATGCAACAAAATGTCTGACCTGAACACGCAAAAGCCAGGAAATGCATGTGGAGGAAAAAAACGTAGCTCAGATTGGCTATTTTAGAAATAAATTCAACAGAAGCCCGGGCACAGGGTATTCTGCTTTTTGTAAATCTAAATGAACACAGTAATTCCATTTACATACTGCACAGAATTATCCATAGCAGAACAATTACTTGTGGAAGTGGCAAGGAGAGATGGAACTCAGAGCCTAGTTAGCTTTCATTTCATCTTTGAGCCTGTGTGGACTGAATATGCCTCCAGGAGAGAGTACACCACCAACTGCTGCCTCACACAACACTTTTGTGTTTGCTTTGACATTAGTCCCCTTCTCCAGAAGCGAGGTGACCCACCAGGCTAGGTTAGGGGACTTGGCAAGTGCAGGCATGGGCTGTGGAACACAGGTTTTGAACAAGACAAAGGCCTGCAGACACCAGGAATCAGACAAGGAGCAAAGAGCCTGAAAGTGAGTTGAGAAACAGTGTGCAGCGCAGTGGGCCCCAAACCTTTACATCTCTGCAACAATGCCAGGAGATAATGCTGGGTAAATATTGAGAGGAGGCTGCAGAGGCTGGAGCTGGCGAGGCCGACCTAAGGGTGGCTGCTGACACCGCCAGGCTTTGATTGCCTGACCTCTGCCATGGCCCACGAGCCCCGGCTCGCTCAGGTACAATAATGAGCCGTGTAGGCTGATGGCCAATTAGAAATGGTTCCTTTGGACACACACTGACCTAATGTGTTTAGGTCAAATGAAACAAAAGCTCGATGGACTTTCTAAGGGGCTTTGTTTGCTCCACAGAGGAGCTGAGACCCCTCTTTAGATCCAGCTGGTAGAGCAGTGGTTCCCCAACATGGGCATAAGGATCGTGAGGAATTAACAACTTGCTAAGGTCAAACTAGAGAGAAAACTTTTTCCTCCCCCCGCCCTCTGGCCACATGATGGCACCTGGTCTTTAAAAAGTACAACAAAGTCCATGGAATTAGTAACAAAGAGCCCCAAAACAATGCAATGAGAAGAAACGCGTCTGTCAAACTCCTACTGCAGCTCCAAACAAGCCACCAAGGGCCCTGCTCAGTTCTGGACTCGCAGGCCTATGGCAGCAACACAGACTGCACTGACACTTCATACAGCCTTTATTTGCACCTTTCTGTGCCAGGGTAGCCACCTTCAATGCGCCTCAAGGCCCCGAGCTGCCCATGCAAAGGCACCTGACCTGCTGTGGGAGGTGGATGTGCCCAGCCCCGCAGAGCTGCCACAGCTGGGGTTCCAACCAAGGCAATGGACAGCTGGGAATCCATGCAAAGCCAAGCACCTGCAGTCCAGGCAAACCTCCCAAAGTATGGAAAAAGGATGCAAACGTTTGGGCTTGAGGGGAACAGGAGCAGGTAAGATACAGAGAGATCAGGCCATTAAGCAGAATCCCCTCAGATGTGTAACAATCACTGCAAATGCTTGAGCTTTCATTGCTATGGATTGGCTGTACTTCTTGATTATATAACTGCATATAAAAGATAGCATGCTCCTAAAGCCTATTGCCACTGAATTTGGTGTACACACTTCCAAAGAAACCACAACACATCTCAGTCAGTTGTATTTTTTTTTTTTTTAAAAAGCTTAATAAAATATGAGAATTAAATTACTTGATTCCTCTCTATTTTTTCAACATCTCCAAAAGGCAAGCAAATCACCAACACAGCTTCAGTCATCAAAGCAAAATCTGCTTCACAGAAGTTTGTTTTCTACCTTCAATGAAAACACATTTGAGTTCAATAAAGAGTGAAACCTCATTTTAAATGCCTAAAATTAGGGCTCCAAGTAGCACTGAAATTATTAAATGTCAAAGCATTCTATATTCTGGCAATTCTATAACTGGAAAGCAAACAACAGTCCTTCAGGGGAGGCTGTGCCATCCTCAGCCCACTGGCAGACCTGGAATTGGTACCTTATTGCTATAAGCCAGTGAGACATTCCTGTAGTAGCTTAAAACATGTATGTTATCCAGGATAACAATAAAAACCATGAGACCTATCCCTCCCAGAAACTGGGAAGAAATGGAAGGTGACAAGTTACCTATTACTGGAATAAGTTCTCCAGGAATACAAAAATCTAGCAATGTTTCAGTGACTTTTAATGAAAAGAAAGTGTAATTTAAGGGTACTATTAAAAACAAAACCATCTTTTTGTCTGAGGAAAAAATACCTTTTATATTTTGTAGATTAGCAGAAAAAGAGAAGGACAGTGATCTATTCCACACCAAACTGATCTCCAGGACACCTCCATGAAAAGTGTTTTCCCCAACAACCCTCTCTTCAGCTGAGATCTTTCCCACCTATTTATTTTAAAGGAGAAATTTCAGAGAACGAGATATTCTGTTTAAATATACATTGGGAATTTTTCCAGGGGCCTTTTGCAATGGGCTACAAACATGGCTCTGGAGGAGCAAACCACATTCTGGAGGTGGAGAAGCATTGTGCAGGTTGTTTTATATAGCTCTAAATGAGTTGTTTCTACAATACCAGCCATTAACTAGAGCCACACAGGGCTCTAGGAACTAAAATAATGTTGAATATATAAATGCCAAGTGCCCAACCATTTATACAAATTGTCTTAGCCAGAGCTCTCAGTAAGTTCCATTCTCCTGGCTGAAAGTTGAGGATGGTACCATTCATATTCCTCCTTCTTCCTAATTCTGTGTAGTTAAGCTTCAAATGAGCAACTAACAGAGGGACTTGACCACCATGGTCCATTTGTGAGATGGAAAAAGGCAGCCTTTGCCAAAAAAAAAAAAAGGGGGGGGGGGGGAAGAGAAAGGGAAAAAAAAAAGGAAAAAAGAACTGTATCACATATAAAATAAAGCTACCAGGCTGTATCTATTAACAATTATTTGCTCTCACTCATAAGAATCCTCTGAAAACTATTTCTGTTGCTTTGAAATACTGCACCACAAATGAACAAGGGATGGAAATGGAGCCCCATTCAATCTCCACTATCATATTAAAGAAGGACCTTACACACACCACAGTGACCTCTCAACAGGTCAATCCTGCATTTCTCATTTGCAATTCAAACCCAACACTGGAGCAGACCAAGGGCAAAATGGGCTCTTGATTATATTTAAGAGGTCACCATTGCTATGCAGAGTTGGAGGAAGCAGACCTCCAGCTTTATTGCATTTTTAAATTCTATCTTGTAGAGAAGTTGCTCAGATTTGGCAGTGAAAACTGGAAAAGGGATGTTTATATTTGACTTTTCCTTACCAGGGGCCTGCATACTTTCTGTATTAATAATGGAAAATAGTATGTTAAAATGCAGTGGATAGTAAGTTCAGTTTAAAAATAACCTTAGGTTACCCCTAGAAGATGAAAGACTAGCATCCCAAATTTGGCAAAAATGAAGGATTTAATGATGCCAGAATGTCAAACAGTTAACACTTGCACATGCCAGTAAGTAAACACATGAGAAATACAATGTTCTCACATGAAAACTGGGGAGGATGCATTAACAGATTTGTACATAATAGACCCATAAAGGAGCAGCACAGACATTTAGATTAAAAATCAGGGTGACCAAACCAATTTTCTCCATTTTTGTCATTTTCAACAGGGCAATCCCTTCCTACCTGCACTGACACAGAGAAGAGGATGGGACAGAAAAGGACAGAGCAATGAAGGAAGGAGAGCTGGAGCAGTGTGTGCCAACTACTCACAGCAATATTTTAAGCTCTTGTGAAAGCCTATGCTGAACAATCACGTTTAACCACCTCACTCAAAGAAACACCACCTAATAAGGCAGGTGAAACAAAATCGGGCCATTTAGTTGTAAATGTTGTGTGTGTTTTTTAAAAGGAAGCTTGCTGCTTGACAGACCAGGAGGACAACAACAACAATAAAACAAAGCAATGACCGAGTGAGGCTTTTCTCAGCCTCTAATACAAATGTCACACAACAGCACACAATTCTATTAGCATTTAAAATACGGGGAGAAATCTGGTCATGTTACACAGCTCCAACTGCTTCAGAAATGCACACGAGAAGGCCAAACATTTTATTATTCATGAAGGTTATGTCCAGAAATGAAACATATGGAATGACATAAAAAATGCATGTACAAGAAAACTGTTTCATGTTTCTATTATTTTCAAATTATACCTAAAGTGGTTACATCTAATGTAGTGTAATAAAATAAAATGGCATTAAAAGCACCTTATCTTGCTGCAGACTGCCCAGCAAAATGCTGGAGTATTCAGAGAGGGAAGAGCAGCTGGGCTGTCCCCGCAGGTATCTCGTGGGTTCGCAGCCCAGCTGCACAGAAACCCCCCTGCAGGAACAGGCTGCTGAATGCTCAGGTGGATCTTGTGTCTGTGCCCACCAAGGCATTTGCAGCCCCAACTTAGGAGGATGGTCTGGGAATTTAGAGGAGAAATTTACAGAGAGAGCACAGATTAAAACCCTACCAAAACTATTATGCAACAAATTGAATAAAACTGCCAGAATTGTCTCAGCAAGCCAGCTATCTTGTTTCCCCAAAGGACTCTGACAGCTCTGATTCCCAGAACAAATAGAATATCTGCAATAAACCCAAGGCACCGTTACCCACCCATTCATGAGGTGAGAGGTAATGTGACCATACTTCTGTCTTGAGAGGAGCAACTGGAATTGGATAAGACATCCCTAAAACACAGCTGAGCATTTTGGAATGGTACTCTTTACAAACAAACAAACAAACACACACACAGATTTGGGAAACAACAAACAATGTCCGTATTTTTTCCTAAAAGAACTCCAGTTGGAAATGAACAACTCTAATAAATTCTTCCATGTCTGAACTTTGCAGCAGACTCTCATTTAACACAGAAGCCCCCTTCCCAGTGGCACAGACATGACACTATTTTTCCTGACTGATTACTGTAAAAATAACAATAATTTGCCTTTTGCAAGAAGTTCCCTGCCATGGCTGCAGGGAAGAGCTCCCAGTTCATGAGCACTCCCTTCCACAGTGCCCCAGCACGAAGGACAGGAGTGGGGCCACTCCAAACACAACACTCCATTTTCTGGCTTTTGTGGGTTGAAGTCAGAGCCTTAATGTATTTGAAGACAATTTTTTTGTCTGTGAATATTTATAATGGGGGAAAATCCGGGACAGCTGGTAATGCATTTTGAAGTGTGCTAACAACAGTGTATCAAACAGCTTCCTATTGATCACATCATGCTTTCAGTGGCTAAGGATTTCAGACGTGGTGCTTATACATTTTGAATAAGAACTTCAAGTACCTTTTGCTTCAAGCGGTTTTTCACTTCTTTTATTCCCATTTTCGCATGATCTTTTGCCTGCATGAAAAATTAATTTAAGTTAAAATCCCCTTCTATTTCCAGTGGTGACTAAGTTTGATTTCGGTTACTAAAAATGGCAATAAAAAACCTAACAGTATCCTGAAAACACCTTAAAACAAACAGAAAGCTAAAAGGACCACAAACAAACACAGACCACCTCCCTACCCCTGCTGCAAACATTCTGTTTTCCCTGCCATACACATCTTTCATCTTTCTGCATTCCACACCCTCAGTGTTCCACTCTAAGTATTTTTCTTTGCTATAAACCCATATTCTTCACCACCAGCAGTGAGCCTGCAAACTCTCTCCTCACAGTGCTCTGGACGCCACATTAGCAGAGCCATTCTCATCCTACTCATCTCTCTCAGGCTGGAGGAAGGCAGGAGAAAACCAAAGTTTGACTAGTTATCTCAATGACTTTTGTAGCATGATCTCCTAAAACTGAGCACATAAGGAACGCTCCGTTGTTTCTCGTTGTTTGATCTTGTGGAGTGGAGCTGGCAGCCACACATGACAGCACAGCAACACACCAGCTGTTTGTTAACAGGACTGAAAACATTGCCATTGAAAGAACAACTCAGTACGTTGGGGTCTAAATGAGCAGGTACAAGAAACCTCCAGGGAAAATTAATTGACATTTAGAAAAGATGGAAACAATTTGGAAAATGAGAGGATTCCCTTCTTTCGATGAAGCTGCAAGCAGGGAAATCTGAGGTAACAATGATTTCCAACAGAGCAATGATGAGATGGTAGAGCTGCTTAGCAGAGCACACAGGCACTATTGCCCAGAAAGAGTTCTGTGTAATAAATAGAATTTATCATCTACACTTTCAAAAGAAATCACAAGTTTCCATTCTCCTTCGCATTTCAAAATGACTTCCCATTTAAATATGAAATTTAGATGAATGCATATTTTAAGTAATTTTGTGAGTCCAATAAAGATGAATGTAAGTCTTGAGTCTCTTTTGAAAGGTTAAAACAGAATCATAATTAGACTCTTATCTCAGTAGTAAGCCAGTACTCAATACTTACAAACTTATAGACAGTCTTCATGGCAGGGTTAGCCTTGGTCTTTACCGTGTTTAAAATGGCTCCACTTCCTTTCTATAATTACAGTAACAAGAGAAGAAATGTTATCAAAGCTCTTTAAAGCAAACAGCAATCCAAAATCCACCATTCTTAAAATAACAAAGCAGTAACTGTGCTTATTAGCAGAGCTGAGTACTAAAATGGCAAAGTTAAAGAAAAGACACAACTGAAACCACATTGAGCGTTTCTGTGGTTGTTCCCAGTCCTGGTTAATATAGCAGGAAAAGCACCAGAGCCCCTGTCCCAGGTCATCTCACAAAACCAGTGAGCTCTGTGGTCCCACTCACCCTCAGGGGTCCTGTACTTTCCATTAAATCCTACACAGGTTTAAGACAAAAGTATCCTAACAAACATCTGGGGTGGGAAATTCCCTTTCAGCAAAGCCTGGACAATCTGAGAGTGGAAGATCTTTTTTATATTCCTGTTTTCCTTTCCCTGATCCCACAGAACCATTTATCACACACATGCTGCCTTTTTAAGATCCAAGTAGTTGATAAAGGGATAAATTGAGGGGGAATGAAATCTAACTACAGTCATACACATTAATTCTAGAAAAGCTGAATTGCATGTGGTGAATATAATCAAAGTGATGAGCCAGTAATACATCAGCCAGAATCACCTGTTCATCTGGTCAGTGTTTTATACCCCTTCCAAAGACCACTGACTATTGCTGTACAGCAAAATCCAAGGAATAAACCTTAGATAATTTTATATTTTCTACTTTCAGTGCAAAATTGTATTTCCAGAGATCAGATTTGATTATGTGCAATCAGAGGCAAACAGCTTTAAGATTTACTGCCTCTGTTACTTCACGAGAATTAATCTTCAACAAAAAATATAAACTGCTGAATTTAATCACACTAAATTTTATATTACTCTCAGGCATTCCCCTTTTTTATATTTTTTAAAATTACTTGCCGTTCTACATATTTATATATATTTATGTATATTTATGTATATTTATTTACCTACCTAACCGTATGATGGAATTTTTAAAAACTGCTGCTATAAAATATGTGTAGTTTAAAAATATCAAGATTATACTGAGCCCAATACTTTGTGTAAGGAATATCATTCCATTCATAAGCAGGACAGGAGTAGATGGAATGCTGCAACACTCAGTTCTGTTAGGGAAAAAAATCAATCTTTTCTATTGACAATACACCACATTTTAGGCATCGAAAGAAGCTTTTAAGATCAGCTATAACAACTTGTTATTCTCTAGAAGTACTTACATTTTTAATTTATACATTTGGCCCACTTAGAAACCCCAACCCAAACAGTGCTGCCCCCGTTCAACACTTCACACCATTCAGCTTTATAAAGAATTTTTTGGTGTGACAATGTTTCCTTTTTCCCCCTTTTCTACTAAAAGGAAAAAAAACCCACATTATTTTCTAAAACAATAACTTATTTCCAGCTGTCTCCAAGATAATAAAGGTGGGATTCAAAAACTCAAGAATTCCTATGGTGATGGGTTTTTGTGGTGCATTTTCCTTCCTTCAGCTGCAGACACATCAGCTCCTGCCCAGGGAACTGGGGCTGGTCCCACTGGACTGTGCAGGGAGCAGGCTGGGTTTTACCAGCCCCCAGAGCTGCACAGCTGGCCAACAAGCATTGCAGTGTCTGTTCTTACCCTCACTGTGGAGAGCCACTGGTGGTACAGCTTGTCACTACCTAGAGAGAATCACAAACAAAAACACACACACTGTAACTCTGTCCAACAAAAAACAAGCTCAAAAGGACGACTGCTGGCACTTAGTGGTTCTGGGAGCACAGACACAATGGGACAACCAGACTTCTCTTTCAGTGGAGACCCAACAACAAATGATTGATGAGAGCTTTACACTTTTCTATTTTCTCTGTTCTCTCAGATATTTGAGAACACCGGGATTTTTTTAAGATCACTGAAAGAAATCTGAGGTGGTTCTGGATACAGCCAAGGTTTTTTCCTCACTGCAAGAACTCTTTTAGTTGTACTTTATTCAAGTGGTAAAGCTGAGGTTTTGTAAGACTGAACAGGCTTTATTCAAACTACAATACATTATTCAAAGTTCTTGACAGAGGAAAGAACAAAAATGTCAGACACTTCAGGCTACCAGGACGACTGAGTCTCAGTTATTTCCCTAACAGCAACGACCAATTACATCCTCATGGCCCACCAAGTCAGCAGCAGGGTCTGAAGTTCCCTTAAATACCGTTTCCTACCTGCATATTCCCCTGTATTTATCTCTTCCTCAAAGACGTCACTGAAGCCCTCACCGGAGTTCAGCAGGTCCAGCCGGCCATCAATGAACTGCAGCATTGAAAGAGAGCACAAACACATCAGCCACTCTGTTCTTCGTCTTTTCAGAAAGACTTTACTCTGCATCAGCTGGAATGGGTTTGGTGTTTGTACTGGGGAGGGACGTGAAATAGAATTCCACCCAAACTAAAAAGCAGCAGCCATGTTTGGCTCCACATGCGTGTTTTACAGTCCCATGCTTTCTGTAGGTTTACAGCAGGTATCTTGGGTCCAGGTATGCTCAGATGCCCTTAGTGGAACAAACCATGCACCCCTTCAAATGGAGAAAGCCGCGGCACCTGAGCCTGAGAGAAGCCAGCAGGCAGCACCTGAGGTGCTGTGGCTGACAGGTCAAGGGGTACAGAAACAGCCCTCCCACTCCCCATGTGTCCTGCTGGAGACTCTCCCCCAGGGCACGGAAGGCAGTACCTGCTTGAAGAGCTGCAGCTGGATGGCGTTCTGCAGGAACTGCCTCATGACAGCGGAGCGATGGGACACGAAGGCTTCTTCACAGAACGTGATGGGCTCGCCCTGCAGAGTTCACAGCGTTACACACTGGGGCACTGCAATCCCCGGGCTCCATCTCACCTCCTCCCCTTCCAAAGCAAACAACCTACCAAAGGAGGCCTGACCAAACACTGAGTAAACTGTCCTTGATTTCTAGGTTCCAACCACAGGACTGAAAAACAGGCTGGAAATGGGAAAACTGTGTATTGTCCAAGAAAACCACAATGGCTTTAATGCACATATTGCTAAAGCGGGTGAAGAACTTCCATCATCTAAAATGGCAATTTTACTTACTGTCCCCAAACTATGACACACAGTCATCTGAATTTTGTATATACTGCTCATCTGCCTCAGCAGACCCAGCATAAGCAGGTCAGGAATGTCCACTCTGTTCTCTCCAGCTCTGAAAGAATCCACTCATATTGAATGAGTGGAATTTCCCTTTTTCACAATCTCCTTGGCAGAAGACAGAAATTGTTTTGCAGCTCTACTTTTATCTGATTTTAATGAGTTATGCTAATGCTGAAATCTGCTGTGCATCTGCCATAAGGGCACAAATTTCCTCCACACATCTACAAATACACAACAGAGCAAGCAAATATATTTATTGAATTAAAAACAAGAAAGTAACAAAGAGTGACTAAATTATACTGATGTATAATTAATATGGAGGCTTTTTCATACTCATACTAAAATACATTTGGACTCTTCATCTGTTGAATATTCAAAATTAACATTATATAGGAAAAACCTTAAAGCACCCCCTTTAAAAAGGTGGTATCATTCAATTTCTGAAAGCTTCAAATTAGCAATCTCATTTACCACTGGCTGTGTAGAGTCAGGACAACAGAGCCACTAAAATGACTAAGGAAAAGGATCAATTGCAAGTATCTGTTTAAGCACAGGATGGGGCTCATTCAAAGAGGGAAGAAATTACTCTTTGAGGAAGTGTCACCCTTTCCCTGGTCCACTGAATTTCCATGGATTTGGAAAAGAAAGCAAGACTCTTACGTGCTAACTACAGTTTCAGGGTAATTAATTTTGAATTTAATAACCTGTCTTTGATTTATTCTAGCAGGTATTTACAGGGATAACCAAAATCACTACATTCTTTCCAGGCAAGAAGCATGAGTGTGAAAAAAACACTTTTTCTTTTTTCTTCCCTGTGGCTTTGCACTCATCAAATAAAGAATCGTAAGACACATCATTTCAAAGTATACAAAGACAAAACGCTTGGAAAAACAGGTCTGGCTGGGATGTGCCTGAGACAGAAGACAGTGGTGAGTGTCTCCAGGACGCACTGACTGCGCCACGTCAAAGGTTCTGGCTCCAAAATCAAGGTGTGCACTCTCTGGGTTTTAATGCATTTAAAGGACTGACAGCTGACATCTACTTGACCAATATGAAAAACCCTTTCCCATCAAATTCAGCTACCAGAAGGTTACAAAGGATCCAGGAGAAAGATTTTATCTGTCAGAGACAGAAATTGCTGGGAGGAATGGCTAAAGTGTAGTAGATTAGTTCACTAGCAGGGAAGTTCACGCGAGGAAGGTTTAGCCTTCATTTAATCCTCACTTACAAACCACATTAAAGGAAACAAGCAACCTTTCCCCTCACCTACAAGGATGCCAGGTTTGTCCCGTGGCCAGAGCAGAGCACGGACACTGCCCTGCCAAAGGGAAGGGTCCTCTGCCCCCTGCCCATGCAGCACAACACCTCCAGCCATCCCTGCCCAGCCGGGCTCCATTCCCATAAACACACCCTCTGCAGCTGGGGCACCATTAGAGTGCTAACACACTTCCTTCCCAAAGTACTAATGATTGCGTTTGTTCATTAGGTTGATTAGACCTTTTGACTTCTTAAGAGACAATTGAGGCTCAACTGCTGCGAGATGACAGGAGAAACTTTAATCCCCAAGGTCAAGCGTGAGCTTTGCAGCTCCGAATGCATTAGTGCCTCCCACCCCGGCTGACCTCCCCGAGGTGCACACACTGCTCTAGCCCCCAGCCAGCCTTCCTTACAGAAACACAACCTGGACAATAAGACCATTTTCCTGACAGATTTACTTACTTAACTGTAAATTATAAAGCTAATCAGCTCTGCTTTTACTGGCAAATGGCATTACACATGAGGGGACACGTGTGGAACTGCAGATAGCTGTGAAATGAATGGTCTTGCTCACACGTAAAACAATTAAAATAACTTGTTCTGATAAACCCATCAACTCCTAAATGTGCTGATTCCAACAATTACAATTTAGGCCTTGATTCGTCGACACCTGAAATATCCATTAATCCCCTTTCCAACTGTAAATGCCTAACAGAGGCTACAATATGGCACAGCAAAGCCTCTAAATGCAAGCACAATACAACTCAATGGGGAATCTGATTCGATCTGTAATGTAATATTACAGATAATTCACACAGATTTCAAGACTGGATCACAAAATTATTTTTAATACAAAAATTTACACATTTAATCTGCAATCTTAACACAAGAGAAGTAATTTTAAATACAAGATTTAAGACTCCCAGATGCATTGAAAAAATAGGTGCCTTTTTTATGCCTTTGCAAATCTCCCTTTATATGAATATTTTATATTCATCTGGCATAATGAAGTTCATCAGGGCACTGCTGCTATCTCGTGACCCTTTAAAAAGCTGAGAAGTTTCAGCCCACATCTGATCTGTTGCCAGACCTATTTTTAAATTGGAATTCTGTTACTTTCTAAAATAATGTTTAAAACTACTTCAGGCAGCAAGTGGAAAACAAAAGGAGTCTAGGATTTATTTCACACTGTTCTGGAGTTTGGGGAAACCTGCTGTTATATTTTAAGATGTCATAATGGAAATTGAAAAATAAAGCCTAATTTTGATTAGTTACACTGTGAAAAACTTCAGAATGATCCCTCATCTTTCAAGGAAATCACTTTTCTTCAGCTCACTGGTTAAGGCAGGAACTTTCAGAGTGAATATAAAGGACTAAAAATATATGGGACAGAAGACAGCTCTGATGAGAGAAAGACACGGGGAAGGGACAGAGGCAAACACAAAGGATGCTCCTGCAAAGGCCTGGGAGCCAGGATAACTCATGGCAATTTAACTACTCCCACTCCTGCAGGAGTGTGTGGCTGGGTAACAGTGCTGTGCAGGCAGCATGAGAGTGCTGGAGAGAACAGCAAGGTAATAAAGACAGGGCACATTAGGGCAACAGCCAGAGCCCCTCACACTGGCAAAGGTTTCACACAACTTGATTATAAGGGAAAAAAACCCAAGGAAAAAATCACCAACTCCAACAACCAAAGCTGAAGACTGTTTAGACAACCCTAAAAGTTGTGCCATGGAAGAGAGAGGTGATCTCTGTGCATCATCATGGGCAGCCTGTGGTGCAGGGTAATGAATTCTGAGCTGCTGCGTGCATGCCTTTGTACACGTAGGTGCTCCTTCAGAGCCTCTCTAATAAACACACAACCATTAGAGCTGCTCTGTAAATCAGCCATGGAATTAAAAGATGTGGGTGGAATTTAAAGGCGCAGAACAAGATGTCAATGTGACAGTGTACAAGCTCTAAGTCCAGTGTCACTGTGCCACACAGCAATCCCAAAGATACAGCAAACCCAAGGGTATGCAAGGGATTCAGGGACCATTGGTGTTCTACTGCCTGGGTGTGCAAATAAGCACATTCTGTACTCACAGTGGGTAGGCTGCAAACGACAAAGGAAATTTGTAGAGATATCTTGGACTCAGCAGCCTTATTTCCATCCAGAATCCCAATGAAACCAGCACAGGAGAAGGATTCTCCTGATCTGGATGTATGTGTGTCAGTGTCAGCCACTCCAGCAGCCAAAGACAACACTGCTCCGCACACCTCTCCAGAGCTGTGATTACAGTGTCACGGGAAGATTAGCTCATCACAGCTGAAGAAGGATCATCAGCCAGCCAGCAGGATTCCATAAAGAAATCCTGAAATTGGTGGCAGACACCCGATAGGCCATTGGCTCGTTGCAATTGCCATGACAAATAACCTCCTGTAGCAAGTCTGTCCGTTCAGCACAGCAGAGCTCTCTGCATCCACCTCGGTCATAATGGAATCCAGAACACAGAGATCAAATCCTCTGCATTAGGCAAATGATACCAGAGCTTTATTAGCTTCTCAAGATGCTGCTCAGGAACAAAGAAATCATGTGCTCAGAGATTTGACCACACATCTTCTAAAGAAAACTACATTCAGGCTCTGTTCAAAAAGACACTACCAGTTCTGATAACTCATTATTGCCAAGGATAATCTTGAAAAGCATTTCAAAACCATGTATTTACCCATGCACACTGCACTGCCCAAACACTCACTGCCTCACCTAAGTGCCCATTTCCATCCCAGCCCAAATTTCAGGTACTTTTTCCTGTTCCTCACTACAATATACAGTCTCTGGTAGAGACACAGCAAGAGTGAGTATCCCTATATGCAGTATCATACAAAATGGGCAATTTCTCTAAATTCTCCACCCCTGCAGTTGCTGGTGAGTTGGGATTTCTGACAGAGGTCATTCTCCTGCATGTGATCTGGTATCAGGTGATCTGATGCCTCGTGTAAGAAGTGGTAAGAATATCACTGAAGGAGAAATAAAGGAAGAAAGGTGACTGCAGGTCAGTTGAATCCCTGACGCCAAACACAACACTCAATCACATTGACATCCCCTTTGAAATGTCGTATCAACAAACACATTGGTGACCAAACCCCAAATAAAAGCAAGGTGCCCCCAGCAAGGACACAGACCTGTTCCTACAGCCACTGAAGAGACCATCAACATTTGTCAGCAGGGTGCCAGTGAGGATGAAGCAACTTCAACACACAACTCAACTGTAAGTATGAAATTATGACATGCAGCTACTCAGACTTCATCAATCAGAACTAGTAATACTGGTATTATTACAATGCAATGCACCACTAAGCTGCAATCAATGCTGCAACATCCAAAATGCCTTCAGATCAAAAGAATTTAGGTGTATTAAAATTACTATGAAACTTTTGTAGAAAAGATGCAGAATAAGATTTATTTGCATTAAAACATTGTAAAAATACCAGCTCAGATATCAATAGATTCAATGAAAGTTCAACACGACCTGTTTACACATTATGTCAGATGGGAATATCCAACAGCATTACAGAATCTGATCAAATTGGGACAAAATCAACTTCAAATGAAAGATGAAATTCAAAAAAATGTGTAACTGGCAAAACCTTACATCACACAGCAATGGTTTTGCTTCTCCTTTCAAGCCCTGTTAGTTTATCAGGACACCTCACATTTTCATGTTAGACCAGGTAAAATGACACACACTCACATTCACAAATAATGAAAGCACTTCACTGTAATGGAGCCAGGCAGCCTTCCAAGTGTTTATATGGCTAATTCCAGCCACTGCCTGCCCTGATTTCCTCACCTACATCAGCCAGATGCCTCCTATCCCTAAGCAACTGCTACAGCCTCGTAGCTGGAACTCAAGCAACAAGCCTGGCACATGAAGTGCAAAGAAGCCAGCAAGAAAGGGCTGGGGGGAAAGAGAAAGAGAAAAAAATCACCATTTCACAGATCAAGAATAGAGGCATGAAAATAATAAGTAACTTGTACACGGTCACAAAAGTCTCTGGCAGAGCCAGGGAAAAGAACCGAAATTTCTTTAATCCCTGCTCAGTCCCTTAAATACAAGGCTATTCTTCCTCTTCCTACTTGATATTGTGTCAATGCAGGAGTGTAGGTGTTGAAAGACTAACAAAAGAAAAGTAATAGTATGGTATTATGAGCTGAGAAACCTAATCTTTATCAGATACAGCAAATCTCTATGATGCTGCCTGCACTGGGAACTCTCTCTTTGTCCTGAATATGCTTTAAATTACTGGTATAATGTGTACTGGATATTGTTCCACTCTTATATTTATTCCACAAAAACCCCTGTGGCCCGCGTGCGATTTTATCATTAGCTGGCAAGGTAATTTCAGGCCTGGTTCTGCAATCATTCCATGAGCAATGCTCCCAGTGAGGCCGGGACGTTCAGCATGCAAAGCAGCTGCCAATCCAGGGGCCCTGGAATAAAGAGGCCTTTTTCTACTTTAACTATTGTGGAACATTAGTGACAATACAGAAAAAGGAGAAAAATTACAGGGCAATTCTTTAGATGAGTTATTTTATACTAAGAAAAAATATAAAAGTGTGCTTGGAAAAACAATCTACACAAAGTATTGCCTATGAGATAAATGACAAGCTATTTTTGCTTCATTTATTAAAACTCAATAGAATACAAACTGTTTTGTTAAAATAGGGGAAAAAAATTCTGCAAAAGTGATAAATCATTGGACAAGATTTATGAATGACCAATATGCCTAAAGACAACAAATGTTAATATTTTGCTTTCTTTTGATTTCTTAGATACATGCAAAATGCCAAAACTCACACAAATCAATGAAGCTTCCAGGATTCACCAAAATTAGTATGTTGAAAATATGGTTTTATGCAAGATGTATATGACTCCTTTGTATCATGATCCCCAAACCCACATTCAGTAAGTGGCTATTTTCAAGAGCTAAGTATTTTAATACAATATTTAGATGCTGATATAGATGCAGAAGGAGAATAAACTGGTTTTAACTTCACTAAAGCAATATGAGAAAAGCTTCAGTCATAAAGGGAGGTCATAAACCCCCACTCTCTTAGCTAAGTACCAAACCCCCATCTCTATAAATGAAACAGAATGGAATTAAACGGCATGAAACTTTAATTTTTGCCTGAGTTAGACACATCCAGTCCCTGGCAGATAAACTGATGCACACGATATAAGAACAGGGCCTGTAGGGCCCCGTCCTTCACAGAGTAACAGGCAAAGCAGCTGCTCTAACAGAACCCACTACTGAGGGTTGGTTTGCTGTCCTGTTATGCCTCAACTATTGCCGTGGAAAAACACAGCCAGAAGAGACTCACTCAGAGAAGGTCCTGTCCCCTGACAGGTTACTGGGGCACTGGGTTACGAGCTCTGGAAAAAGGTTCCTCTGCCTCCTGCCCAAGTCCTGGAATGCTCTCTGGGGAAACTTCAGTGGCCAGTGATTAACTCATCAGTGCACACACATGTGCTGGCTGTGGTTATTTATCACACAGGGCAGATTATAAACCAGTAACTTTTGTCACTAGGCTCTTAGAGCTGTCGCAGCATCCATTCCTGAGGACAACTGGACCTGCCACTCCAAGGACACTCATCTGTGTACTGCTCATTCCAGAGCATCCGTCTGTTCTACGTCTCCACTTCTGGGAGGGAGCTGTCTGGGATGCTTCTCCTCAGGGATGGAGAAAAGCAAAGGAAAGCATTTCATTTGCCTTTCAAAAGAAATGAGAACTCTTCACTCCCTTTTACCATTTTCTCACTCTTTGTTTGTCAAGGAGACACACAGATGATGAGGCTCTCCTCTACAACATCTCACACCTTGCAGTTTTAATTCAAATATTGGGAATGCTGGGCCTTCCAAACTTTTAGTGCAAGATCTGTGATCTGCCTCAGTCCCCCAATTCCTCCCCGTTATGTTCATGAACAGAAAGTTGCATCCAGTGTAAGGATGGAAAGAGAATCAGATTTGTCCTTTCCCCACCTGCCCGCCAGGTTCTGCTCAGTCCAGGAAGCAACAGTGGAGGGGAATTGCTGTGCATTCCTGCAGACCCACGGCTCGCCTGTGACAACGCCAAGCTCTGCAGCAAGTGGGACTGGTCTGACCACAGGACTCCTCCCAGCTCCCAATGTATGGCTACCCATTTTTGACATGGAAACCATGCAGCACTGCCCAAGTCCTTTGTGAGGGGGAAACGCCACCTAATTAGAGCCCCTGTGCAGGGAAGCATCTGGCTGGGAGCAGCGGAGTTGTTGTGGACAGCGGTGTGGGACCCGCTCGAGGCTGGCGGGGCAGGGTCCAGCTGCATGGCCACGGTGCTCTGACACACAGCAGATGGGCAGGCTCGCTGGGCTCTGCTCCCCTGCACAGCCACGTGCCCTCAGAGATCAGCTTCATCTTGTACTAGTCTTTCTCATCTGCCTGGAACCTCCAGCTTTCACCAAGGGAACGGAACTGACCCTGGCAACGTTTCCATCAGCAGAATCCACATATGTCAATCCCCTTTTGGCGTGGTTATGAGGAGCACTAACCACTGAAAAAACATGATCCAAATATTTGAAAAAAATACTCATTTTGATGCTTTATTTTGGCATTCAATTCAAACTGCATTCTTAGAAAAATGCACAGGAATTTCTGTGATTCACATGGTGAATGATTCCATCTTGGCTGGGGAGGTTTGATGCTGTTTTAATTATTAAAAAAATAAAATTTTTCCCTACACACTCATAAGAATTGTTACTAATGATGTCTCTTATTGTGGTGACCTCAGAGTTTTGAGACCCTATTTTCAGTTTCTTTATAATTTTCAGCTGCACAAAGACAGGATTTCTGCTCCAAATTCCCTTCTAACTCTACGGCTTCAGTTCACGCTAGCTTAGCATCCTGCCAAGAGCACCTTCAAGGGAAACACTGCTGACTAAAATGCACCAGATCTCCCAACTTTGGCTGAAGAGTCTGCTCACTCACACAGGCACTGCTCGTGCCCTGGAGGAGCTACAGGACCCTCTGCTCATTTTAGAAGCGTGGCCATAACAGCTTGGACTCAAACGCAAAAATGTCACATAGCTATTTTAGCATTAAAACTAATCAACAGTAAAACAGAAGTTTCTGAATTTCAACAAGTTTCAAGTCCAGAAGGTAGTAGGTATTGACCAATAATTGCTACAGCTCAGAATCACCCAGAACACTTCATTAGCTCAGTGACTGCCTGCTCCATTGATTACTGCAAGTGTATTTTTCCACGTTTCCATTTTAGCAGCACAAAATTACATTGCTCCAAATGCAGGAGCTGCTCATTTAAAGGATGAAACCTCCCTAACAGTGTTCTTATTTCTGCTAATGCAATACTTGACATTCAACTTCAATTTAAACTCATTTTTCAGGATTAAACAAAACACTCAGAAACTTTTCAAAACATTTCCTTCCCATACAGAGACCGCGGCACCACACCCAACTTTACTAAGCATCAAATTTTCAACTGCTTATCTTTCCATGCTATATAAATACTTACAAAGCTTAAAATCAGTTCCTAAGGTGCTAAAGAGTTAATGCCTTGTCCTGTGGTCAGTGCAAATAAGCAGAGTTTGGGGTAAGCAATATTGCTGTCAGAGACACAACGCTTTGCAGGTGTGGGCAATAATTAAAGGTTTCAGCACATCTACCTGGGTGAAGTATTTTTGCCTCCTATTCCGAGGAGGAAGCCCTCTCTGTGGAGAGCAGAAGAGCTCATTAATGAGGCTAATTAGGTGTAAAGGGGGTAGAGTCTGGCATCAGCTGCAGCTTATAGAAGCTAATCATTAAGCCCTGTAATCTCTACCCCAGAACAGCAGATGATCGTGTTCCTAGGTGACTGATGTTGCTAAGAAAATTTCCAGCACCTGAGTACCTGACCAAATACTTTTTGGCGAGGCTAAAAATTCCCTTAACCCTCCACATGCCAGAGAGTGCAGTCACATTCTTTCTTCACTCATCGATATTCTAACAATGGGTATGCAATGAGATTTGAACTTGGCATGAGGCCTAAAATGTGATTTATTTTTGAATTAAAAAAAATAATAATCAGTGTTATCAACAGTGTCTGGAAAGGCACGGCAGGAAACAAGGGCTGGTGGAGCAACATGAAAGAATAAAACAGACAGGAGCAGTAATGCTTGAAAAAGAGTGACCACATACACCTCCTAAAGGTTTGTGAGTTCTCTGTGTAATTTCTTGGCATAAAGCAGTGAGATTAGTTACAATACCACAGGGATGAAAGTCTTGTTAATAAATATGTAAAATAAGGATTTCATTGTACTCACCTAATTTGAAATGAGAAAAAGGACATAATTTCCATAGAGAGAGAATACATGGAAGCAGAGCTCAAACTGGAACTTGTTTTGTAAAATGAATTGCAAGAACAGCAAACTATTGTAGCACCTCAATGGGAATTTTGGAGTTGATCAGGCAGAACAGACCCTTTACTGGCAAACTGTTACTGTCTTTTTTTCCCTTCAACTAAGCAGCAGATTTGAATCAAAAACGTTTAGATTCAGCTCAAGTTCAGCAATATATGGAATATGTTTTGTTTCCATGTTACCTGTGGAGACTTGGAGACGGACAGATGAGAAAACAGGAGCTGCTCAGAGGTGGCACTGGCTCTTGCCATAATCTGGGATACGGATGTACACACCAGGATAAGCCACACTGGGCTCCTCTTAACATCAACAGAAAAAAATATCTCTGACAATAACTAGCACTTTATCTTACAGAACAGAAGTGAGTTCAGCTGGATGATAAAACTGCTTGGCACCCAGCACCACATTATGTGTAATAATTCTGCAGATATCTCATAAAGACAAAACCCTGTTGGGTAACAGAGGTTTTTACAAAAGCCCTGACTAAGCCCCATGCCCAGTGCTGAACACACTGTGCTTCAGCTTCCCCTGCTCTAGAACCTCATGAGCACAAGGCACTTCCAGACAGTACCAAAGTGGTCAGTGCCAATGGGGGTGCTTGTGTATTAAATAATCCTGAACCCAGGCTGCTCACAAGTATCTCTCCAACCTCCCCCAAACCAATACAAGCTTCCTCAGCATCACTTGGTTGAGTGCTTGGCAGGATTACCACCCATGTTGCAGCTCCTTGTTTATTTGGAACCTTAGCTGTTACAAACCCCACTTGATTGCCTGTGATGTTCTATGTTGAAGAGACGATGAGGAGTCACTCCTGATCCTTCTCCTTCAAACTGTCAGGGACAGCTTTCCCTGTAAATAATGCCACAAAATTGACTGAGATTCGCATTAGCTTTGATAGCCAAATCACCAGACCGGACATTTTAATGGGGTAAATGCAACGTCTGCAAGCAGGGGGTAAGCGTGGTCAGCAGTCGGGGTAAGCATGTACAAGTGTCTGAGTGGAACAGAGGAAAGGGCAAACCAGAGCTGTACTGCATTTTCCTCAATGGTAACAACCTTTGTTTCCCCAAAGCCTAACTCTCCACCACGATCATCCATGTCCCAGAGCTGGTCTGCAGAGACAGGAAAGACTGTCCCAGGAACTGATGCCACTGTGTGTGCTGCTCCCCTGCTCCTGAGCCAGGCTCCATTGTTCCTCAGCCATGTACACCCTTCATTTCAGTAATTAGCTGTCAGCACAGCCCGACAGCAACTTGGTATTGTCTGTTCAAATCGTATTAATGAAATGCAACCCACTAAATGTCCTGGATGCACATCTGTAATTGTGTTACACGGAGGGGATGGGGATGGGGGCAAACTGCAGCTTCTGAACAGGGCACTGTGGTCAAGCACATTTATCCATTATTTCTTAGGGATCTGACAACCAATTAATACTACGGGGCTTCCTATACAGCAATAAGAAGCAATGATCCAACATCCAACAGGAAAAGCTGTGCCCACATTTGTGAACACAACACCCTTAGAGGCAGAGACACAAGAACTACAGGTTGCAGCATTCTGTATTTAAAGACTCAGCATGTCTGTATGTTGGAACTGAACTGTGGAACACGCAGTGTACACATCACACGGAGCACAAGGAAAATCAAATAAACTCCAAAATCCTTATCTTTTATGCAAGTGTTTGAATTGATGTTCCTGAAGAATACAAAATGCAATTGATGACTCCTGTTGTAAACTGATACTTGTCAGTCAAGTTACTGCACCATTTTCTGTTTCATGTTCTTCATCATCAAAGACTTTTTCAAAGAACAGAGTTTGGACAAGATACGAAGCAAGAAAAACACATAATGGAATATCCTGTGGGTATATATATATATAGTCTTTGGAAAACTTTCCCATTTGTTCTGACTGCAAAATTGCTATTAATGTTTAATTAAAATTGAGCACAATAAGCTATGACAAGATAATGGCTAAGAAACGTGGCTTTAGGGCAGAGGAAGGATGTCTGGAACTCTGGCTGGATGTGATGCGTTATTTTTGGTTACGTTTGGCAACTACTGAGATTTCTGAAACACAACTTAATTATAATTATCTACAGGAATGAACAGAAAAGAACAGCACTGCATTTTAGTTACCTCAGGATCTCTAACATATGCTAAATAAGTAACAGATTTTTAGGGCCCCAGTATCATCTAGTCCTTCATTTCAGTCATGTTCACACCCACACCAAAGGACACTCTTTTCCAACTAAAAAAGCCCTTGCAAGCCCCTCTTAAACAATTAAATATTTTGTTACTTATCCATAAATAAAATTATTTCTTTTCTCCCCCAGGTAGAAATTCTTTGACTATCATTTACCTCCACAGCTGAAGGCGACAATCACACAGACCTGAAGCAGAAGTAGTGAAAAGCCCTGGGAATGACCCTGACTTTGGGAAATCAAGCGCCCTTTGCTGGAGACAGCTTCTTTGCTCACCCTGAAACCTCACTCTCAGAGAGCTGCACTGCAATTTATTCCACACGCAAAGGAGAACATGTGATTAAGTGACATTTGGAAGAGAACACATACTCCAACATTAGTTTAAAATCTCCAAATGAGGCACAACGTATGTACGTTCTTAAATTTTTGATCAAGCAGTCCTCCCTAGGCACTGGAAGCCACTGCTCCAAAACAACACGGATTCAGGGTTCCTGAGATTGTTTGGGGAAAATATTTGCATACCTGTTACAACTAACACTTTATCACAAGCATGAAACTTCCTTGATTACATTCAGTTTCTGTAATGAGGAAGGCACAGGACCCCCCCCCTCCCCGCTTCCTGTAGGTGCTGGTTGGGGCTGTGAATTCCAGGTGCTCCACTGCTGTCAAGTGCAAACATGGAGCCAACCACCACCATCCCTGTCCTCAGGACAGCTTGGAACATCTCTCATTTTACTGACACGGATACAGCAGCCACCCCACAGTTTTTACATTTTAGGCAACAAATTAAGGTAGGCAACAGCATTCCCATTCTTTGACTGCCTTCAACTTACATATAAAATGTAACATATTAATAGCATATAATGTTACATGTAAAATGTTCTTGTGTGGAATAAGAAAACATATTTAGATAAAAGTGTTCCTTATTTTTCATATATTCTTAGTTGAGAATATGTAATAAATTACTGGTTGACAAATGGGGGATGAACTTTATCTATACAACTAAGATGCATCCTGAGAAAAGGTGAACTAATTACGAATGTAATTCTTACAAATCGCTTTACTTTTCACCATTAATCCTCTCCAAGATAAAATGTACTGGACATACAGACTTTAAGTACTGCTTGGAGAGCTACACTAAAAGAACTCCTTGATATATTTTTCTATTCATTGAGCAGCAGGAGTAGGCAAAGTATATATATAATCTACAGCTTTTAAAGTGCACTCAGAGCAAATGCATGGCACCTTCATTTGCACAGGACTTTTAAGAATCTAGTATTGGTTACTATCTCCGAGTAATACTTAATGCTGAATTCATGTTATGTGTCAAAATAATGTAATGGCAAAACCAAGTTTCATGCTTTAAGAATTAACAATATATATGTATCATATATATACATAAATATATATAAAACAAGCAGTTACATGAAATCTACTATAAAATTTCTTACTATCTAAATTACTACATCATATACAGCATCAGAAATTATTCAAAAGCGAGCTACACTTGGACACAAGAGTAACCTTTAAGGAGTTAAAATGTCCTCAACTACAAGTCAAGTTGAAACTTATTTAATTAGGTTCTGTATTTGAAAAAATGAAATAAATTCTTTCATTAACTAAACCAAACTCCCTTAAAGGCAACAATATGTTCCCTCTCTGTCAGGACAGAGCGCAATGAAATCTTTATTTTAATTGGGGTTAGCTAAGGGGCCATTTGGCTTCAGATGCTTTGTTTATCAGCCCTAAGCTTTACAGCTTAGCCAGGACTTGAAATATTTTATTACAGAACGATTTTGCAAAAAAAAAATAAATAAAATATTATATGCTCTTCCAAGGAGTTTTAATAGAGACCGTTTTAAATGTGCATTTTGAAAAGTGGAAGTGCGAGTCAAAGAGAGCTCAAGAGAAAAGCCTGATCTCGTTTAGCTCTCTAGGATACAGGTCTCCTTTGTAAATGCCCCTCCTGCTGGCTCCTGCAGCCCAGCAGAGGTGCAGCTGCACAACAAGGGCTCTCGCCACGGCCACAGCCACGGGCACCCACCCACCCACACACTCACTCGTGGGGGTCTCTCCTAAACTTGCCCATGCAAGCCTTGGCCCTGAAAAGCTTGCACTTGATCAACCCACTTTCAAGAAAAAGCAAGTCAATTCTTACTTGGTAGATGACACCCTTTCCATTTTTCCTGTAATAAACTAATTTACAAATACGAGACATCTCCAGTAATGCAGTTACTGAAAACCCTACGGAAACAGCAATTACAGGAAGGGAGTGAGCAGGAACTCTACAAAATCACATCCCCAGTGCACTCCAAAGCACAGCTAAAATTATTGAAATAATAAAAAAAAAATCCCTGTGCTATTGTGAGGATCAAGCTTAGGTTGGATTTTGGATTTATTCCTTATTAAAGCTTCAAGTTTTAGGAGTGTTCCTAAAATTAAAATAAAATGAAAAAAAGAAGAAATAAAGGAAACTCCTAACCTAATTTCCACAACTAAAATACATATAATGGTATTTTCATATTCTTTCCTCCCGTGGATCACTGAAATGTGATGTGTCATACATTACTGAAGACAAAAACCGTGCCAATAGTATTGCATTAAGGCCAGTTTAAGAATTTGATTTTATTTTAAAAACAAAACTTAGTCTTTCTTTTGTTTTGAGAAATAAAAGCATTGCCATGGAATCCAAAAGAATAAAGCTTAATTCAAACAAAACACTGAGATCTGTGCATCTTTATGCTACCTTAGGAAAAAAACCAAAACAATTCCAAATTAAATGTATTATTCACATATATTTTTAAATTTCTTTCGAGACAGCTCTGTGCATACCTTCTCTGTACTGTTCCTTCATGAAAACTACAATAAAATGAGCTGCTTCTGCAACTTCGCAGCAGGTATTTTGATTTGAGAGTAATCACATTCTTCTCTACAATCTTCATACAATTTCTGTCCTGATCATCTAACAAATAAGTAAAAGACTTAAATTGACATCAATATGTATACTTTTCTCTAACAATGCACACTAATTGTACATCTCTAAATGAGAAAAATGTTTATTAAAAAAAATCTACTGAATATACCAACTATTGAGTTCAAAGCAAAGACACCACATGTGTCTAAATAAATATCACGGAGTGTCAGAGGTAAATGAGGAGAGACCAGGTGAAGTGTGTGTGATGTGTTAATTGTATTCTAAAAAAATAATAGAGCAAGACAGAGAAGCTGAACTTCCAATTATCATAATGGTATCTACTTCACAACACATTTTCAAACTTGAAAGAGACATTTTAAACCATAGGAATTCTGAGCAGAATACCTCCAGCTGTGCTCTGCATAAATCTTGCACGCTGTACATACATAGTTTATTTAAATACCAAGTAAAGTTATGACTTACAAAATGCATATTTCAGTCACAATAGCATATCTGTCATTGCCAGATCTGCTACTCACTGAATGAAAGGCACAGAAAACAATGAATTAAATTAGAAGGAGATAAGTAAGGACAGAATGTTTTCATGTGATGTTTTACCAGACTTGAGTAGTGTGTTTTAAAGAACAACGCATCGATCAGCCCTCTGCGGAGTTTACATTTTTGTGCCCCCAAAACAGAAGGAAGAAGAAAAAGGTGGTCCCCAACGTCAGACTAATTTTGCCTATGTGGCATTTTGGCCACAAGCCAGAATTTACCTTTCACTAATGTGCTGCCCGTTCCAAACTGAACACTGTTTGTGCAAAGCAGGTGCCCAGGTGTGTGCTGACGTGCAGGGGCCAAGGCACACAAGGGCCCTGGTCCCACTGGATTGCCCATCACGGTGACGGCAGCACAGCGGGATCGCAGCGAGCCCAGGGCAGGACCAGGGTGTCCCCAGGGCACTCGGAAGGAGGCACAGCCCTGGGTGGGAGCTGAGCCAGGGCAGGACCAGTGTCCCGAGGGCAGGGCACTCAGAAGGAGGCACAGCCCTGGGTGGGAGCTGAGCCAGGGCAGGACCAGTGTCCTGAGGGCAGGGCACTCAGAAGGAGGCACAGCCCTGGGTGGGCGCAGGGCTGCTGTGCTGGCTGCCATGAAAGCAGTCACACTGCACTGTCAGCCGTGGCTCATTCTGCCTTTAGCCCTGTCGTGTTCAGGGCTCACTGTTCCAGCTCTATCACCCACCTATGTAAACCATTACAAGCAATTGTGAGTCACTGCCTTTCACTGGACTCCTTTGGTGCTTACCAGTACAAACCGTACACCAAATCCATACACAATATACAACGTGCACGGTGGAAGCCCAGAGTGACATGACTATTCTATTATAAAAGTCTGTTTAGTTTGTTCCTAATCTGATTAAATATTCTAATTTTTATCATTATTTCATCAACTTTGTCTGCTACTGAAATCTACTTAACAAATCCAAGTACCAAAATCTCTTCTACTGTCTTCTGCCAAGCGATACTTTCTGTTCAGTTGTACAGCTGCTCATACTACTGAGAATGTTTGTTTCACTCCTTCCCTACCTGCCTGAAAAGTCCTTTGGGAGGGGCTTTTAGTGGTTCTGTGTGTTGTTTGGGGTTTTTTTCTAATACCAGATACAACAGCTCATTTAAAAAACACACAGTCACTGAGTGCCTTACACAGAAGCTGAATTCAAGGGTGATGTTATTTTCTGCTTGGTGTTTGTTTATGTGCCTTGTTGTTCTCCTCCAAGTCCCCTGCGCTTTATTAGTTCAGGAAATATCTTCAACTTCTCCTGCACAGAGGCATTTGCACGGTGCTTCATTGCTTGCTGAGGCTGTGCACTCTCAATTATAACTAAAGTATCAGGAGACAACGCAATAAAAACACAGGCAAGAGTCAGTCTAAAACAAACAACCGAAGGCTTGAAGCAAATTGAGAAGAAACAAAAACCAAGTGCATAAAATAGCACAAATGCCAGAACCAGGTGTGATAGGCACAGACAAATAACTGAATATCCAAATCCGTGCAGAGCAAAGCTGATGTACCACGAACCGCTCCTCACTGCACAGCCTTCCCTGGTAATAGGAAGATTTAGAGGCTTTGCAGCAAAGCTCCTTTTATCCTGCAGCACCACCACAGAAGATGCAGAGTGACCTGATCCAGGCTGATGGCTTCACACACCACTTCGATGGGGCTGCAAAGTGACCCATACAACGAAAGCCAAGACAGCTCTCCTCAGCCTCATCCAGGTGCCACAAACTGAGAGACCACCCAAACCTAAACATCAGCATGAGCCAGGTAAACACTGCTAAGCTCAAAGCACACCTGTGTGTGCCAGCATTCCAAACCAATCCAAAGGAACTCCACCTTTCAGCTGCTGCTGCTGTCAGTGCACGACAAGATGCAGAGCACCCCATCCCTCACTCTGGGCAATGTTCCTCGACCCAAGCACAAAACCATTCCCATGATGGGGCAAGGGGGGGTGTGTTTGTTTTTTTTTAACGTTGTTGCTTTGTTTTGAGTTTTGTTGGATTTTTACTTTACAGGAATGATAGACAGGGAAGTCTGACTGCACCTTTCATGCCAGAAACGCCCCATTCAGCAGAAGGTCATGTGAACTTCCTCAAAACTTTTCATTACCTTTCCTGCAGAACCTTCAGTTCCCCCTCCCCTCAGTGTGGCACACAGAATTAGATAAGACAGGATCTTCTAACAGTTTGGAAATTACAAAACAATTCTATTTACTACATACCAGACTGTTAGAAGAGATTAAAGAGAATGTCTTTTCAGTTTCATTAACATATGTATATCTCAACAGACTTAGATGTAGAATAATAAATGCATTTCGAAGAACAGTAAATGCTTGTTAGAAAAAGAGCATTTTTAAGGTTTAAAACAGCAAAAGCAGAAACTTGTCTGTAGCAACAGTAAGGCTCAGAGAGGAAACAGCAAGAGGATTGAAATGAAAACAAACACCACACAGAAAACAAACAAAACTGTCTTTCTGCACTAAATCTTTTCCAGTCAGTGACTGTGAATTCAGGGTAGCACGGCTTCTAGAGCACTTCCCATAGATGGGAAAACACAACAATAGTTACAGGTGGCTTCTAAGGGAGGTTGTCAAAAACCTGGCTCTTCAAAATGCCACAAAACATAATCGTCAGAGCAGAAAAAAAAAAGGCTTAAGTTTCAGTTCCAGAATATAGAGAAATTCATTTTATCTCCATTTTTATCACAGAAACATCAGGTTTTACACACTGTCAGTGCCACTCTCATTGTCTACTCCAATCTGTTAGTAAAGTCATCAGGATGAGACTTAGAAATGGCTGTCATTTAGGCACTCCTAGACTGTCTCTACAGTCATGGATTTGAGAGCTCACATCACCTCAAGAGGGAAGTGGTAAAGATGGGTGGGAGAAAATTCCTATTGCTATGTACATATCAGCACCAACTTTAAAAGGGACACAACAAAACTACAAGTAAACAAAAAGTTCTATTTAATAAGCTTCTGCTGCTCACTGTTTCCCCAACAGCTCAGGGTTAATTTTAACAGGTCTGTGCACAAGTTGTATAAGCATTAGGGATTGTCCTCTTCATATTTTCTATAGGTGGACAAATACTCCCAAAGCTCTGACCTATTGAGATACCTCTGATGACAGGGAAGAATATACAGTGTATGCCTTTAAAATATACATTTAAGAAAAAAAAGCTATGCAGAAGATGGCCATGGAGAGGAAGAAACTGGGATGTGGCAATTACTGGGAGTTGGAAACAACTATTTACTCTTCCACTGAATAACTTAAAAAATAATTCACCATGGCAACAATCATACTTCATAGTAGATAAAGCACTGAATGCTACAAAGCCTTTGCAGAATGAATTATGCACCAGCATGTAGCATGCACTTTCTTTATGTTACTGCACACATATTCCAACAAAATTTGCTTTTAGACTCATCTGGCATTTGCTTTTTCACTCTGCACCAAATACCATCTACTTTTCTGACTTCTGTCCTGCTCTGATCTGGATCTGGAATTGTTGAAGGAATTTACCGTGTTCTGTTCAAGAGACTGATATAAAATAATGCATTAATTATTTCCTTAAGTTGAATTGAATGTTATGTTGAAAAAGAAAATTTTTTTCCTCCTAGTCATAATGGCTTTTTCTCCCACCATTGCTCTAATTGCATCATATTAGAAGAAAATTTGTATAAAAGTTACAATTATGAAAATTGGTAGTACATTGTCTTCCCTGTTTAAAATCCAAATGCAAATTATCAGGCTTTGACAGGACAACAGAACCAAAGCTGCAATGTGTACATAAAGACATACGATCCTACATGCAGTGTAGCTCAGCTAAAGCAGTGTGAAAACAGGAGTATATAATACATCTGTGAGGTTCAATAGGTAGTTCCATATTAAGATCAGCAATTCACAAATTAGCAACTTATTCAGCAATGGAAGCACATGAAAAGGGTGGAAGTAGAAAAGTACATCGACGCTGCCTCTGAGCTCTTCTGTTTACTCTTAAGTGGATGCATCTAAGGAATATTTAGGTTAAATTTAAACCAAATCAATTCAGAACAACTAAAATTAATCAGAAATTACCCAGATATACAACAAATGGTTGCTCAGGCTAATAAACCAGAATTAGGTTGAAGAATAACCACAAAGACATAAAAGAAATTAATAGATGCTTCACTGAAGAGGTTTGGTTATTATCAGTAATTCCCACCACACTCAAGCAGGCATCAGTCCCTTTTCATGATCCTCATTCAATGTGAAAGGTGTGGGTTATGGAGAAATACAACACGGCGACAGTACATACATACATAAACAACAGTTTACTACAAGTTCCATGCCCAGCCAGAAGCACTGCAGTGCCAGGGAACAGGCAGAGCACTTGTCACTTGCGATGACTGCAGGTCACACCAGAGCCTGGTGTCCAACCCAGCCCCGAGAGGGGGGACAAAGCCCCCAGGGCTGGGGCTGCACCAGCACCACTGACCTCCACCCCACAGCCCGCTGCTCTGGGGCAGCCTCACAGGAGCTCACCTTTACTCACAGGTGTGGGGGGTGTCTCTGACAAACGCTGGGAAGGAATCCGAAGGCAGTGTCTGGAACCACTAGGTGTCAGCAGAAGAAAGTGCACAGCTCCCATCCCGCAAAGCTGAGCCTGGCTTCCCAGCATCACCCAGCTGCTCAGCACTGCAGCCACCCTCACACACACCTCCCAGTTACACAGCTAGTTCTGCTCCAGGTGACCTACTTGGGTGAATTAAATATGTAGAAGATAATAAAAACATTCCCTCTGCAAATAGCTAAAAAATTGGGAATATGAAAAAAGTCATACAAGTGAAAAAAATGCTCATGTTGGTGTCCCTGGTAGAAATTTAACTCATCACACCTAACAGATACTCTCTGTGCTTAATATCCAGCTTAATGCAACTACAGACAACACAGTAAGAAACAGCACCAAATCAGTTATTTGGTCAAGTAAATCTTATTATTAAACTTGCAAACTGTATTACCTGGGTATATTTTTTCACACAATTTCTAGTTACCAAAGGCCTCAGAAAGTTCATGGCAACAGAACTCCTTGTCAGCGTTCTGGTTTATATGTACATTACACAACTGTATCTCTAGAGTAAAAGCCTCTGAATAGAACAAGAGCTCTTGCTATGATTAAGTGTTTAACATAATAATGTTAATTTAAAGTCTGCTCTGTGACACATTCTGGGCCTACACCGAATAGTGAAAAATAGATCTCACCATTTACCCCAAAAAGTCAGCTCACACCCATGAGATGGCCTGTGAAATTAAACTGTCTTATGAGGCACACACTATGAAAGGAGGAAAAGCTGCTGCTTCTTTAAATGTATCTCCTAATTATTGATGATTTCAAATGGTCAAATTCCTTGAGTTATGGGACACCAAATGCAAAGAACCACATCATGTTTGGTATTGCTTATGCCCTGTATTTACCCCATGTGAAGGTGATACATGAACATGAAACACTTGCAAATTTTCTTTATCTAAATCTTAATATAGAAAGGTATAATTAGAAATTACATTTTTGATTTACAAAAGGACTTAGGAAAGACAATTTCCACTTCCTGATTACTAAATTGGATTTTATGACATATTTGTGCAGCTATGCAGCTTACAAGTTTTCTTTGATGGAATGCTAAGCAAACCAAACCATTTCTTTTACTTCCTCAGGTTAGCTATCCCTCCAAGTTGCACTTTCTAGGAGTGTGCCACTGTCAACTCATTTAAAATGTTCATCTTTAACATTCAGCCTTCAAAATACCAGATGGTATTTCCAGAACAGCAATTTAAATTTTTATTTTCCTTCATAAACCCCTTAACTAGTTAATCTCAGACACACATCCAGGCAAAGCATACACCAATATTCCCAGAGTTGCCTGGCAACTACAGGGAGGAGCAAGGGAGAACAAGGAAGCCGGCAGGGATGGAGGGGAGTCGGTGTCTCCCCGGCAGGGATAAAGGAGGCTCACAGCCAGAGTGCCTCGCTGGTTGCATTTCTGGTATTTACACGGCCCCCATTTTAAGCACCTCCCCGGATTTCACTGGAGATGCTTTCAAAGCCCAGCTCTTACACCCAGACACACATCCAAGTCAAGAGAATTTATTTTTTCCACGCACATGACACTCGGATTCCCCCAGTAAGATGTGGAAGGGCTCATGCTGACTTCAAAAGTCATTTCTGAACCCTGACTATGAATCGTTGAAATGATGCTTATTTGATGGTGGTAACTGGGCTGTTTAAAATTCAGACTGAGCTATTTTTTCCTTCTGGCTTTAAAAATAACAAGTAAGATAAACTATAGTACTGAAGACACTTCAGTTACTGAAACATTCTCAAGAAAACACTATGCTGGTAGTCCAGCTTTTGGCCTTTACATTTAACATCATGATTAAAATTAGATTATCACGTGTCTGCAGGCCAGATCTCTTCATTAATCTTCACAGGATAGGGGAATGCAAAATACACCATGTTTCCTCAACCAGTAAGCCTTCGTTGTCACTCCACTCTTTGAGCCTCCCCACTTACACTCAAAACCCAGCATCTCCCAGTGGCATTCCACTGCTACTACCAATTTCTGTTCTACCTCCAAATGCTTGGGGGTGAGAAAAGAAGGTATTAGGACAAGAGGACGTTTTGTCCCCTATAGGGATCTTGGTAAGTGGCCACAGGTCTAAACAACAGCAATTCAAACAGGGCCATGAATGCTGTGTTGGGATTTACCACTGCACTGGACTTGCACATGTGTGTGCTTCCCCTGCTTCAGAAACAGGAACCTGGAATGTTCTGGAAATATCCTGGGGATCACTCTGCAGTTAGTACTTTTCAGCCGCCATATTTCTGGGAGTTATCTCGTGAATTACATGTGGATGTTCCTCACACTATTTACCTTGTCCCTGTCTACCAGCAAATGTACAGACTTTAAAAAGACCCCCCTAAGTATGTGGTACCAGAACCAGCGTCACAAAACATGTGGAAATACATCGATTTGGCAGGACTGAGTTGTATTGAAGGCTGTGAAGATACTTGCAGTAAGCCAGGGACAGATGCCTCACTAGAAGCAATAAAAGCCAACATCAAGTACAAAAAAGTCCTTTCCCCACTCACATGGCACTAAATAGAGATCAGCTCTGCACCAGGAGCAAGAGATTGAATTTCCCTAACAGACATTAATTGTGAATAGTTACAACTCCAGACATTCTTCATATTTCTGTAAAAACACTATTTCTTTACTAATTATGTTCTTAAAATCCACGATTCCATAAATTTGCATGCTCCACAGTTAAACACACATCATGTAGAAAGATTATCTTTTAGTGCCTTTAAAAATAACACGAGGAAGAGATGGGGTTTGCAGGGAGAGGTCAGCTCTGCACTACTCTCCTATGATCAATTTATGCTTTTTTATCATCTTTTCTAACTCAGCTGCCTTCAAAAACAAGTGACACCCATACCTTTCCATAAGCAGGTTTCTCCCTGTGTGAAGGACCACGCTTGTTGCACCTCTTTCATTTTGGAGACTTGAACACTGTTTTCAGTACCAGTCAGCCAAAGAGCCACCATGCTGACCTTAGTAAAAGCAGGTTATGCTACACTTCAAATTGTTAGTTTTTTTCCTCCACCACAGCTGCAGATTTACATCTTATTCCAACTAATTGCCTACTTACAGGTTCAATTTTCAGGGCGTTTCTGTAGCTCCCAAAGAAAGCTGCTTGTGCTTTTAGAAAGGCTCTTGCAACACCATCTCCAGTGGTTGTAGAGACTTTCTTCAGCCTGTTCTTCAGTGCAGAAACCTGAAATCACACAGCAGGTCCAGATCACTCTCGTATCACAAACAATGCGTAACACGTCGGGGCACAGCTAAATGAAAAACGTGCTAACCACAGCAGCAGTTACGACAAAAGGCGGCATTGTGAATTCAGAGTTGAATTTTTCAGTTCTAAAAGCATTACTTTTCAAGCTGTTTTGCTTCTCCAAGATATGACTGGATTCTATTCAGAAACCAATAGGACAATAAAAGCTTCATTGAACCTTCCCTCCTACTTAAAACCCGCTGTTACCCTGCTGCTGAGTACTGCTAAAGGTAGTCTGTGACGTTCTGTGTCATTCTTGATTAGAATGCAGGAAAGAATTATAGCTAAATTAATTCAAACATCAGATTAGTAGGAGCTGGGGCCATCCATCACCACTAAGGCTAAGAACAAATTCTGGGAGTCTGAAACACTTGTTTGCCACAAACAAGTATTTTTTCAGGCAATATTCCCTTGTATTTCAGAGACTTAATGGCAAACAATGCTGTGAGAGCCACATTTGTGGCTGGGGGGTTTCCCCGGCCCACTCTGCAGGTATTTACCCCTGGGCCAAAGGCTCAAATTAAGAAAATTAATTTGATGCATTGCCAATTAAAATACAGTCAGATAGTGAGAAACAAAGTCAGAACTGTAACGCGTTCCCGCTGCTGTCCCGCCCCGCTCCGGCCGATGGCGGCCCCAGCAGCCCCTCCCTGACACTCTGTCCCCCTCACCTGTTTGGCAGGGTTTTGCCTGTTTTCACACGTTTTTGGAGCACTTTGCCAAGGGCTCGGCCAAGCCCAGCCATGCCCTGCCCCGGCCACCCCTCACAACACATCACGGACCCCATGAGCACAACATGGCCCCTCATGGCCCCCCACAGTCCCTCATAGCACAACATGGCCCCCCACAGCACATCATGGCCCCTCATGGCCCCCCGGAACCCTGCATAGCCCCTCAGAGCACATCACGGACCCCATGAGTACAACATGGCCCCCCAGAGCCCCTCATAGCCCCTCACAGCACATCATGGCCCCCCAGACCCCCTCACAGCCCCTCATGGCCCCTCACAGCCCCCAGAGCCCCTTACATTCCCTCAGTACCTCGTGGCCCCTCATGTTCCCCCACAGCCCCTCATGTCCTCCCCCGGCCCCCCATGTCCCCCCACAGCCCCTCGTGTCCCCCACGTCCCCCCACAGCCCCTCACG